>LLCB01000305.1:0-69207 GCA_001414345.1 Hymenoscyphus infarciens | reverse complement strand
GTCTATATAAGGAGGCCTTTGGGACACCGAAAAGACCTGAACACACATACATACCCACACATTCATATATACATACAATTCATACATATTCACTCCCTGACTGCTTCATCACGTGACCATTCTTACAAATTTAAGCCGATTTATAAAACGATTCAAAGTAAGAAACCGATTTATAAAACGATTTAAGGTAATTTAACCTAATTTATAAAACGATTTAACCTAATTTACAAAACGATTCAAAGTAAGAAACCGATTTATAAAACGATTTAAGGGAATTTAAGCGATTTATAAAATAATTTAAAGTAATTTAACCTAATTTATAAAACGATTTAAATTATAAACTAACTTATAATCTAGCTCTTAACTTAGTTTAAGAAATATATCTAAAATAAAGTACCTAAAAGAAAAAATAAAAAGTCTAAAAAGAGTGTTTTTTTTTTCAAAGGCGATTTAAGCAGCTTTTTACATATGAACCTTATATAATTTTTATATTCTAGTAGTTCTTAAATTTAGAGCTACTAGCGTATAAATTTAATAAGTCACGTAACTAAAGTAGGTCACATAGTAGGGCGTGGCTTTCGTACTAGGGTCGCTCTTACCGAACACGGTGCACTACGTATAACTAGCTACATAACCGCTAAGACCTACGGGCGCACGAGCCACCCCTACCTTTAACTTCGACTTCGACTTCGACTTCTTCGACTTCTTCAACTTCGACATCTTCGACTTCGACACTTCACTTCGACGACGACGATAACTCTCTTTCGCCATCGCATCGCATTTATTACTCGGCATTGGGCCGCTTATCAGCATCGTAATCTATGTCGTCTTCGTCGTATTTGCTACCCCAGTTAATTCCACGTCGTCGAATAATAATAACATACCCCTCGTTTTTCGACGATTTAGGTATATTTTACGATCGGACTTTTAGTAGAGTGAATCAGAGCCCTTGAATTAGTCGCCTAGCAAATCAGAAGCATCGGATTTATTATCTACGTCATCGCTGTCGCTATCGCTATCGCTATCGCTCTTATAATACGTACTATTTCCACGCTTACACTCTAAACTAATGTGCAGGCCTTATAGTTTCTAACCGACTAATAGACTAAACGATCTAACTAATTATATCGAGGTATATATATAGGGATAACGTTATTTAGGTTAGTAGAATAATCAGTAGAATAATTAGTAGAAATAGTAGAATTAGTAGAAGTAGGACATGGGTATTTAGGCATGTTACGTAAGAGTAGTATAGCTACGTAATATACGCTTGATCACGTGATTTCAAATTCAAGTCCTTTTTTCAAGCTCTTTTATTCTTAATTCTTTTTTAGTACTAGCCTAAAACTAGCTCTAACCTTGTTCTAAACTAGTTTGGAACTATTTATACAAAGTCGACTCTAGATTAGAGATGTTTAAGGTATTATAGAATAAGAAACTGATTTAGCTCTCTTTTAGACCTAGCTCTAAATCGGTTTTAAACTAGCACTAAACTAGTAGAACCTTTCTAAACTAGTTTAGAACTAGTTCTAAATTAGCTCTAAACTAGTAGAACCTCTCTAAACTAGTTCTGAACTGGTTCTAAATCGTTTCTGAATTAGTTCTAAACTAATAGAACTACTCTGATACTAATCTGACCCTAGGTCGACCTTAATTTAAATCGGAGTTGAATCGGAGTTAAATCAGAGTTGAATCGGAGTCGAATTAGTGTTAAGTAAATAGCGGTTTAGCAATACAGTTCTTTAGTAGCTTAGTCTTTGCTTTTATCTAAGTATAAGCCTAGTTCTATAGATGTAGATATAAGAGTAAGTTTATCTTTATTAAATTTAGTTTTAATATTAGCTAGATATTTGTTTTAATTTATCTCTTTAGTTATCCTTATACCCTACGTGTAGACGTATTTAGCAGTCTGCTTTAAAACTACTCTTATTTAAGGTAGTTTTAGACTAAAATCTAGGTAGCTTCGAACTACGATGCTACTAAACCAGTTTAGGAGTGCTAAGATATTAAAATCTAAATTGACACGTCTACGGGGCGTACTTGAGAGGCCTTCTTTTTAAGGACTTTTTTAGTAGACTTTTTTGTACTAGGAGTAGTATTAGCCTTACGCTATCCTAGAGAAGGTATATTAATTAAAAAGAAGGATAAAAGAGTATAAAAGAGGCGGTGGAAGTAGTGGAAGTAGTAGAAGTAGGTGGGGGAAACTTAGCTTATATGCTTATATTATAGGCTAACTTACGCTGAAATGATGATTTTTTTAGTAGAGATTTTTAAACATAAGATCATAGGTAAATCACTATTTAATTTCTATATCGTTATATACTTTAGTAGGGTTTAAAGAATAATTTAAATATTTAATCGCGTTAGAGCTAGAAATATAAGGTTAGAACCGCGTTCCACGAAATCACGTGGGGTGTAAGGATAACTGAAGAGATAGTAAGAGTTTAATTACTAATATTATGCTTTATTTCTATTCTTAAGAATTAGCTTATAAGGTCTAAATATTATATTTTTAGTATCTTACTTATATTAGATATAATATCATTTATGTCTTTCTTATTAGAACTAGTTATTATTAAGTTATCTATTCTTAGTTTAGTTATAGTTTATAAAGCAATAGTGAATTACGTAAGAAGTAAAAGGTGAAAAAGAATTAATTAACTTGAATAAAAAACTAAGAAGCTATCTACTCTATATATATATATATATAGGCTATAGCTAGCCTTCTAGTCTAATACTAGTATAGTTCTAAGTCTGAAACTATAGATATAACTAATCCGTTAGATAGTGTTAATCTATATTAGATATTATTTAGTTTATTAGATACTAGTGATCTATATTAGATACCGTTTATCTAGGCTAGGCATCGTTAATCTAGAGATATTAGAAATATTATACTATACTAGTATAATTAAGTACTAGTATAAGTGCTTATTATATATTAATACGCTCTCTTAATAAGTATTAGTATAAATAAGCACTTATACTAGTACTTAATTATACTAGTATAGTATAATATCTCTAGATCGATAATATATAGCTTAGATAAACGGTACCTAATATAGATTACTAGTATCTAATAGACTAAATACTATCTAATAGACTAAATACTATCTAAGTATATAGATTAATACTATTTAATAGATTAGTTATATCTATAGTTTTAGACTTAGAACTATACTAGTATTAGACTAGAAGGCTAGCTATAGCCTATAGACATATATAGAGTAGATAGCTTCTTAGTTTTTTATTTAAGTTAATTAATTCTTTTTTATCTTTTACTTCTTATATAATATATTATTACTTTATAAACTATAACTAAATTAAGAGGTTATAGGCTAGGCATAGTTTATTTCTATATAACTTTGTTTTACGTAATCTACTATCACTTTTATATTAGATACTCTTTTATATAATACGTTAATTACTTCTTATTATTAAGAGTTTTTTATTTTTTAAGGTTTTCTTTTAAAAGATATTACTAGTCTACTTACCTCTTATACTACACTCTAGTAGATTACTAAGCGCCTATCTTAGTCTAGTATATAGTAAGCAAAGAGTATATCTTATAGAGTTACTAGTTTTATCTTCTTACTTCTTATAGTTAGATAACTAAGAGTTAAGATTAGTACTTTATATTATACTATATAATACTATATTATTTTAACCTCTATTCTATTAAATAGATAATTTAATTAAGAACTAAGGCTATTCTTATAATTAGATAATAAGACTTTAAAATAATTATTAGTATATATCTTAGACTCTAAGCTTTACCTAATAGATACTATACTATTAAAATATCTTCGAACTAAGGTAATCTTAAAGATTAGCTTATTATATCTATTCCCTAGCTTAGTATTACTCTAGTCAACTTATATAGTAACTTTTTATCCTAAAACCTTATTACTAAATATTGTCTTAGTTAGTACTAATATTAGGTATACTAGCTTACTAGAAAGCCTTATACTAAGTACTACTAAAATAGACTATCTTATAAGTATATTTAAACGCTTAGAAATAAAAGCTATTTTTTAAGAAGACTAGTTTAAAAACCTTATATACTCTATCTAGCTAGTAATATTTAACGAAGTATATAATAAGCTTCCTCTTAAGTCTAAAACTAGATAACTTCTTAATTTATAAGTCTTTCTTAAAATATTCTTTATACTTATATTACTCTAAGAGTATATAAGCCCTTTACTATATTACTATTTTAGTTTAGTAAGTTTTAGAATAATAAAAATTCTAGTTTTCTAACTACTTTTTAATATTATATAACTATGTGAATTTTTTATATTAGTTCTTCTTTTAATAAAACACGCTCTTTTATTAAACTATAATATCTTTTAGTTCTTTTAAGAGTAGTAAATTAGTTAGAAAAACTAATTATCTAGAATAGTATAAAGAGGCTAAACTATTTCTAGAAATTAATAGATTTATATTATATATAGACTCATCTATTACTAGACCTAATAAAGATCTATACTATATAAATAGAGAACCTAGGTTAATAGAACTTAGTATTAAATATAAAGAATATAACTCTAACTATACTAGAAATAGCAAAAAAGCTTTAAGAGCTATTAAGTCTATTATATCTATTAATAATATAGACTAATTTAAAGATAAAACTAGCTCTAATACTATATAGGCGTATATAATAGCTATATATAGAGAATCTAGTTTTAATTTAATTAGTTAATACTTAGATATAATTATTAAATCTAGCTAAAGCTTTTATAAGAATATTAATAAATATATAAGTACTATATAGAGTATAGCTTTATATTTTAAAGACTTAAGGTATTTAATATCTTCAAGCTATATAGCTTAGATTATATTTAAAGAGCTTAATAGTAGCTTTAAAGGTTTTATATTAAGAAAATATAAAGAGTTAGGAAAAGACTTATCTAAAATTAATATAAATAATCTTATATCTAAACTTATATTAAAAGAAGCTAGAATAGAATCTAGTAATAACCTAGAAGCTAATAAAGCTATAAATAAAGGAAATAAAATTCCTTATTATAAATATTATAATAAGAAAGGATATATAATTTCTAAATACTTTATATTATATCTAAAGCTAAAATTAAATAAGAAATCTAATAATACTAGTACTAATACTAGTAATAGTACTAAGCTACCTATACTAGGAGTTAGTATAATACTAATAATAAGTTCTAATAATATTAAAATAAATTTATTAGAAGTAAATTATATCTTAGATATTACTACTACTCTAATCTTAATAAAAGCTCTTACTAAGAGTAGCTTTAATATTAGTATAGATAATAAGAACGTATATACTTATAATAAGCTACTAGATACGATTATAAATATAAACTAGGAATATAATACTTATTATTTTAATATTAATATAGATTATATAAAGCTTAAAAAAACGTTATATATTATAAAAATAAAAGAGCTTAAATTATATTAAAGATTAAATTATATTAATATTAATATATTATTAAAAACTATATTACTTATTAAGAGATATACTATTAATTCTAATAGTAAGAAAGAACTAGATAATTATAAAAATTATTATAAAGGAAAGATAACTAAGAATATAAGTTATATCTTTCTAAATAATTATAACTTTAAGTTTTTAGAATATTTTAATATAGATATTCTAGGTCTACTTAGAATTAAAAGGCTTTTAGATAAAACATATACTCTTATATATATATATATATTATAAAACTAGAGCTATATTTATATATACTATAAAGTATAAATTAAAAGCCTTTAATAAGTTAGTTAAAATAATTAACTTATTAAAAAATTAATTTAATAAAAGTATTAAAAGTTTATACTTAGATAATACTAAGGAATTTAAGTCTAATAAGTAGAATATCTATATTAAAGACTAAGGTATTATATATAACTATACTAGTTTACTTAGTCTTAAGTAGAATTATATTATAAAAAGACTTTATTAATATTTAATAAAATATATAATTACTATATATTTAGAAAAATTAATACTACTTTATCTCTAGCCTTATATAGCTTATTCTATTATATATATAAAGAATTAGATATATAATAGTACTATAAAATCTATACTATATAAAGACATATTTAGTATAAGTTTTAATATATTATATATAAGTACTCTTAGATCTCTTTATTATACTTTAATATTAAAAGAAATAAGAGCTAAAAATACTAAAGAAGCTAATAAGTTATATAAAGGAATATTAGTAGGCTAGGAGTCTTTTAATAACTTTCTTATATAGATACTAGAACTTAGGAAAGTTCTTAATATAAGAGATATTATAATAAAAGAAGACCTTATATATAAAGATAATTTTATTATAGAAGAAAACTACTCTATACTTTTAAAAAAAGAGTCTATAGATTAGGATTATTTATAAGAAATAATAAGTAGTTATATAAATACGTGTCTAAAAGACGATAGTTCTACTGTTATGAACTATAAAGAGTTAAGTAATAATAATAATAATAACCTAAATAATAAGATACTTTACTACTAACTAGCGAGGGTTTTAAGCTAGGGTTAAATCGGGTTCGAAGGTGATTTAGACCGATTCTAGAAGCGTGTTCAAGCTAGTTTATAAAATAGATTAAAGTAGTTTAAAATGATTTAAAAACTAGGTTTAATATGCTTTAAAACCGACTTAAGATGATTTATAGTACTTATATACCCTCTACTAGGGTTTTGAGCTAGTATCAACTTAGACTTAATACCGGTTTGATACCGGTTCAAGATATGAGTTATTTCTTAAAGTAGCTCTAATACGTTTTATAAAACGATTTAAAGTAATTTAAGCTGATTTATAAAACGATTCAAGGTAAGAAACCGATTCAAGCCGATTTATAAAACGATTCAAAGTAAGAAACCGATTTATAAAACGATTTAAGGGAATTTAAGCCGATTTATAAAACGATTCAAAGTAAGAAACCGATTCATAAAACGATTCAAGGTAATTTAAGCTGATTTATAAAACGATTTAAAATTAGAAACTAACTTATAATCTAGCTCTTAACTTAGTTTAAAAAATATATCAAAAATAAAGTACTTAGAAGAAAAATAAAAAGTCTAGAGAGAGTGTTTTTTTTTTCAAAGGCGATTTAAGCAGCTTTTTACATATTAACTTTAATTAGTAATTATATATTAATAATCCTTAGAATTAGGGCTATAAGCATATAAAAAATAAAAGTCACGTGACTAAAGTGGGTCATATGGTGGGGCGTGGCTTTCGTGCCAGGGTCGCTCTTGCCGAACACGGTGCGCTACGTACAACTAGCTACGTAACCGCCAAGACCTACGGACGCACGGGCCACCCCCACCTTCGACTTCGACTTCGACTTCGACTTCGACTTCGACACTTCGACTTCGACATCTTCGACTTCGATATCGACGACGACGACGACGACGATAACTATCTCTCGCCATCGTATCGCATTCGTTGCTCGGCCTCGGACCGCTTATCGGCATCGTAATCTAGGTCGTATTCGTTGTATTCGCTACCCCGGTCAATTCTACGTCGTCGAACAATATTAGCTAGTATAGGCACATTTCACGGTCGGACTTTCGGCAGAGCGAATCAGAAGCATCGGATTTGTTATCTACGTCATCGCTGTCGCTGTTAGTACGTACTATTTCCACTCTTACTTCCTGAACTGACGTACGTGCCTTATAGTTTCCGACCGACCGACCGACTGACCGACCGACCGATCGAACCAATCACATCGAGGCATACATACAGGAATGAGGTCATTTGGGTCGGTGGAACATTCGGTGGAACATTCGGTGGAATAATCGGTGGAATCGGTGGAATTGGTGGAATTGGTGGAATTGGTGGAATTGGTGGAATTGGTGGAATTGGTGGAATTGGTGGAAGCAGGACTCGGGCATTCGACGAACCAGGGCATGTTGTATAAGAGTGTAGCTACGTAATATACGCCTAATCACGTGATTTCAGTCTTTTTTAATATGTATTCGCTAGTGATAAATAGTTTTTAGTACTAATTTAAGGCTACTCTAATACTAAGTTATTAAGGCGGGTCTAGAATTAAGTTGAACTAGTGTCCGACACTGACTTAACTTACCTGACCCGGTTCATGACCTGGTTCGACTCGCTGAAACGAGTCAGGTTTTACTGCTATGAATCATCTTAAGTCGGTTTCAAAGCATGTTTAACCTAGTTCTTAAATTATTTTAAACTGCTTTAATCTAGTTTATAAACTAGCTCGAACACGCTTCAGGAATCGGTCTAAATCACCTTAAGTCGGGGTTAAACCGGATTCAACCCCGTCTTAAAACCCTCGCTAGTTAGCAGTAAAGTAGTAAAACGCGACTCGTTTTAGCGAGTTAAACCGGGTTATAGACCGGGTTAGGCGAGTTAAGTTAGTATTAGACCCGCCTTAAACTAGTATTAACTTAGTATTAGAGTAGCGTTAAATTAGTACTAAAAACTATTTAAAATCACTAGAGAATATATATAAAAAGACTGAAATCACGTGATTAGGCGTATATTACGTGGCTATACTACTCTTATATAATATGCTATGGTTCATCGAATGCCTACTAATTCCACCAATTCCACCGATTCTACTGATTCCACCGATTCTACTAATTCTACTAATTCTATTGATTATTCCACTAACCTAAATAACATTATCTATATATATATGCTACGCTGTGATTAGTTAGATCGGTTAGTTGATTAGTTGGTTAGTCGGTTGGAAACTATAAGGCCTGTACGTTAGTTTAAGAAGTAAGGGTGGAAATAGTATATACTATAAAAGTGACAGTGATGACATAGATGATAAATCCGAGGCTTTTGATTCGCTCTGCTGAAAGTCTAACTGTGAAATATGCCTAAATCGTTGAAAAAGAAGGGGTATATTATTCGATAACGTAGAATTAACTAGAGTAGTGAATATAATGAATATAACCTAGATTATAATACTAATAAGTGGCCTAATGCCGATGCTGAGTAAGGAAAGTAATACGATAGCGATAGATAGTTATTGTCGTTGTCGTCGTCGTCGAAGTAAATTATTAAAGTCGAAGATATAGATGTTGAATTAAAGATGTCGAAGTCGAAGTCGAAGTTAAAGGTAGGGGTGGCCCGTGCGCTAGGTCTTGGCGGTTATATAGCTAGTTATACGTAGCGTACTGTATTTGGTAAGAGCGACCCTGGTATAAAAGCCACGCTCTACTATATAACCTACTTTAGTCACGTAATATACTAAAACTTATACGCTAGTAGCTCTAAATTTAAGAACCACTAGAATATAAAAATTATTTAAGGTTTATATATAAAAAGCTACTTAAATCGCTTTTAAAAAAAAACACTCTCTCTAGACTTTTTATTTTTTCTTCTAAGTACTTTATTTTAGACATATTTTTTAAACTAAGTTAAGAGCTAGATTATAAGTTAGTTTATAATTTTAAATCGTTTTATAAATTAGGTTAAATTACTTTAAATCGTTTTATAAATCGGTTTCTTACTTTGAATTGTTTTATAAATCGGTTTCTTACTTTAAATCGTTTTATAAATCGGCTTAAATCGTTTTATAAATTAGGTTAAATTACCTTAAATCGTTTTATAAATCGGTTTCTTACCTTGAATCGTTTTATAAAACGTATTAGAGCTACTTTAAGAAATAACTCATATCTTAAACCGGTATTAAACCGGTATTAAGTCTAAGTTGATACTAGCTCAAAACCCTAGTAGAGGGCATATAAGTATTCTATAGCTTAAAGTCTATTATTTATAAATACTTATAATAATAATTATTATACCTTTTTATTTCTACTATTTTATATCTCTTATATACTTACTTCTCTTTACTCTTTTTAATTAAGCTTAAGCTATAAATCTTAGTATTACTAGTAGTAGTATATACTAGTAATCTTAAAGTTAGCTTTTTAGTATATACTTTACTACTAACCCGCGAGGGTTTTAAGTCGGGGTTTAATCAGGTTCAGAGGTGATTTAGACCGATTCTAGAAGTATATTCGAGCTAGTTTATAAAATAGATTAAAGTAGTTTAAAATAATTTAAGAACTAGGTTTAAAATGCTTTAAAACCGACTTAACATAATTTATAGTAATAAAACCCGACTCGTTTTAGCAAGTCGAACTAGGTTAGGTAAGTTAAGTTAGTATTAGACCTGCCTTAAACTAGTTTAACTTAGTTCTAGACCTACCTTAAACTAGTAGTAACTTAATTCTAGACTCGCTAGTAACTTAGTATTAGAGTAGCCTTAAATTAGTACTAAAAAAAATCACTAACAAATATAAAAAAAGACTAGAATCACGTGATTGGGCGTATATTATATAGCTACACTACTCTTATATAACATGCCCTAGTTCGTCGAATGCCTAAGTCCTACTTCTACTAATTCCACTAATTCCACTAATTCCACCGGTTCCACCGGTTCCACCGACCTAAATAACGTTATTCTAATATATATGCCTCGATATGATTAGTTAGATCGGTTAGTTAGTTAGAAACTATAAGGCCTACACGTCAGTTTAGGAAGTAAGTATAGAAACAGTACGTACTATAACAGCGATAGTAATAACGTAGATAACAAATCTAAGGCTTCTAATTCGCTCTACTAAAAGTCCGACTATAAAATGTACCTATATTAGCTAATGTTATCTAATATTATCTAATGTTATTTAATAACGTAGAATTAACTAGGGTAGCAAACGTAACAAATATAACGTGGATTATAATGCTAATAAGTAGCCTAATACTAAGTAACGAATACGATATAATAGAGAGAGAGAGTTATCGTCGTAGTCGTCGTCGTTGTCAAAGTAAAGTATTAAAGTCAAAGATATCGAAGTCGAAGATATTAAAGTCGAAGTCGAAGGTAGAGGTAGCCTATACGCTAGGTCTTAGCGGTTACGTAGCTAGTTATACGTAGCGTACCGTGTTTAGTAAGAGCGACTCTAGTACAAAAGCCACGCCCCACCATATAACCCACTTTAGTCACGTGACATACTAAAACCTATACGCTAGTAGCTCTAAATTTAAGGACTACTAGAATATAAAAATTATATAAGGTTTATATATAAAAAGCCGCTTAAATCGCCTTTAAAAAAAACACTCTTTCTAGACTTTTTAATTTTTCTTCTAAGTACTTTATTTTAGACATATTTTTTAAACTAAGTTAAGAGCTAGATTATAAGTTAGTTTTAAAATTTTAAATCGTTTTATAAATCAGGTTTATACTTGAAATCGTTTTATAAATCGGCTTAAATTACTTTAAATCGTTTTATAAAACGTATTAGAGCTACTTTAAGAAATAACTAATATCTTAAACTAGTATTAAACCGGTATTAAGTCTAAGTTAATACTAGCTCAAAACCCTAGTAGAGAGCATATAAGTATATAATTAAGAAAGGTTAATAATAAAAAAGTGTAGAATTTCTTTTAAAATCTAATTATAAAAACTTACTTAAGTTTATAGATATTATACTAAGAATACTTTATAAAATTACTAACTATAAAAGTCTACTAGTATATATTATCTATATAAGATATTCTAGTAAACTAGTTTATCTTTTTATTCTTTATAAAGATAGTAATATTTTAAATCTAGTACTCTTCTTAGAATATAACCTTAAGCTACTAATAAAAGACTAAATCTATAGCTAGTATAGATAGAAAGAGCTATAATTTAACTTTTAATATTCTTATAAAGTAAGGTAAAAGGTAATACTTTTTTAAATCTATACTTATACTAGTATATTTATTAATCTTCTAAAAGTCCTTAATATTAGTAGCGTAGTTCTTAATATCTTACTTAGTTAATAGTATAAAACTATTAAAGAGTTTAAGATTTAATAAATTTAAGTAGGTCTAATAACTTTAGAAAAGCCTTTACTTATAATTCTATAAAACTAAGTTATATAAATATAGTAATATTATCTTTAGCTATTAAGTACGCTATTAAGTTTATAGATACTATTATATCTACTTAATCTTTCTATATTATATACTTTAATTTACTAGCTAGAGTATTAAGGTTTATAATATATATATATTTAAAGGTGTTATTAGTAATATATATACTTATATAAAAGTTTAGTAACTTATAAAGTTTATTTTATTTATCTAAGCTAGTTTTTATTACCTTTTTCTCTAATTTTAAGAGATATTCTAAGCTATATCTAAATATATAACTCTAAACTTTCTTATTAGAATTATATTATAATATACTATTATTATCTTTATTCTTATCTCTATTTTCTACTATTATTAGATTATTAATATCTAGAATATTCTTATCTACTTCTTCTTTAATTACTATTTCTCTTATTATATAATTAATAAATAAGAGATATAACTATCTTAATTTTAATACTTTATTCTCTATCTTATAACTTAATATAGTATAAGTATATAACTCTATAATAGTAAGAGTTTTAGTAATATTCTTAAATAAAGTAATAAGTACTATTAATCTAGTTATATAAGTATAAAAAAGTATATACTAGCCTATATATATTAATAACGTTTAAATAAAACTTAATTTATACTAAGTACTTCTATTATAATAGTATAGGATTAGAGGTATAAGAATAACTATATAGCTAGTTTCTAAAAGTAACTATAAGTAAAGATAATAAGACGACTAAATATATAGCTATATAAATTCCTTTCCTCTATTTACTATAAAGATCTTATTTATTAATATTATAAAGATAACTCTACTAATACCTCTCTATTTAAAGTATAAGATATTATAGCCTCTACTAAGTATAAGATCTAATAAATAAGTAATTAGTATAATAGTAGCTTCTTCTTTATATATACTAAGCTATTAGAAAAAAAGAGCTTAGTTTCTATTATACTTAATATCTTACTCTTTTTTATAAAGATAAATAGTATTAAGATAGTAACGTTTATACTTTTTAGTATTAAAGTCGCGCTTATATTACTCTTATAAAACTTTATAATATATATAATATTCTAAATCTATTAGAAAACATATAAAAGTAGAATTATTAGCTACTATTAATATATCTCTAATAATAGTATAAAGAAAGGCTTTTACTAATTTATAAGTATTATTAATATTAATTATAATACTTTTAGTTAAAGCTTATATATTAGAAGTAATATTTCTAATAACTTTATTAAGAGCTACTCTATATAGGCTTAATATTAAAGTAAATATGTTTATAAGCTTATATTATTTATTATAGTTAAGATATAATAGTATAAGCTAAAATCCTTTTAGTACTTTATATATATTTTAATAAATACTAAAATTATTAATAAATAATATAAGTAGTAGTAAGAGATATAGCTAAATATCTTTAGAAACTTTAATAAGATAATTATAGCTATATATAAAAACCTTAATATCTACTCTTAATAGTTAAGTAAAGTAGATAGGCCTTATAGTTTCTTAAATAAGATTAACTTAATACTTTATAAATAACTTATTAAGTAGATTAATAATATCTATAAAAGGATTATTTAGGTTCTATTACTAGTCTATATTAATCTTATAAATATAGTAGATAAATCGTTTAAGAATATCTATAGTATCTATTACTAGTATAAATTCTTTAGTCTTTATCTTTAACTTTTTAGATATATTAGAAAATAGCTTCTTATTATTCCTTAGTATAATAATTAGTTAAACTATAAGAATAATTTCTCTAGGTATATAGGCTAATAAATAATAATCTTATCTAATAAAAGTAACTTATTCTCTATTATAATACTTGATTATTTTAATAAATCTAATAATAGCTCTAAAGATTATAATATTACTATAAATTATATAAGTAAAGTCTTTAGAAGTTATTATTATAGATAATCTCTAAGATTAAGAATTCTAAAATTTAATAAGCTTATTAATATAATAAGTAAAGCTAAAATATATCTTTTTAGTAAAAGCTATTATAGAAAGGATTTTTATAGATAGATCTATTAGATTATACTAGTAGTATTAACTATTTTACTTAATATACTTATATTTAGCTTTTTATCTTTAAACTTATCCTTTTTTACCTACTATAAGTATTAAGACTTTATTAAGATTAACTTTAATTAACTAATATATTATCTAGAGAATTAGTAAGTATATATAAAGTTTATACTTTAGTATATCTAGTTTTATAAAAAGCTAGAATTCGTCTTTATCTCTATCTTCTTCTTTATTAATACTTATAAAAGCCTTTACTATATACTATATCTCTTTTAGCTACTAGTAATATAATTATAAAATTAAGCTTCTTTTATACTATAAACTAAAAGCTAGATAAAAGTTTAAGAGAGGCTTATTACTAAGTATCTATTAAATAGACTTAACGTCTAAGTTATCTAGATTTTATAAAAGAAGCTCTACTAAGTAGTAGTTAAATACTATTATATTAATATCTCTATTAGACGTTGTATTACTTTTATTATTAATATTATTATTATTATTATTCTTTAAATTAGTAAATATAAGTATTAAAACTACTTTATTAATTATATTATATATATTCTATAAAAGTTAGAAAGATAAATAGTTTATATAAAAGAGTAAATATATTATTATAATATACTATAATCTTATTCTTAAAATTAGCCTCTTTAGTAGTATTGTTTTACTCTAATTTAGCTACTTCTTTAAATATTATATACTTATCTTTATAATACTTAGAAGGCTCTATTATAAGGATTTCTAATCTATCTACTATTTATATACTAAGTATTACCTCTTTATTTTTACTATAAATAGGTAATATAGAAATAAGATTAATCTCTACCTCTATTTCTTTATATCTATCTAGTTCTTATATAGGCCTATTATTAGCTATATTTCTATATATAGAAAAGGCTTATATAGCCTTATAATAATAACCTAAGCTAGCTATATTAGAAGAACCTACTATAGTATACTATTTAATAGTTTCTAATAATTTAGCTATATACTCTATAGTTAAATTTAAAAATAAAGTATAAACTAGTATTTTAAAATTATATAGTATTATATTAAAGTTACTTATATCTTTCTTTCTCTAGTAGAAATTTAGTAATAAAGAATTAAAAAAGCTATAATATTATATTTTAATATAATTTAACTATATTAGTAAATTAGAGTATCTAAGAAAGGCTTTTATAAAAGAATAATTAATTAACTTTTATTACTATTAAATATTATTCTATTAATATTAGAGAAAACTACTATATAACTAGTAAATAATATAAAAAACTCTATAAGATAGAAGTAAGCTTTACTATTAAGAGAACTTATAGTAGATAGAAAAAAGAAAAAAGAGAGTATATATATTAGGTATTACTAGGTATTAGGAAAACGCTAGTAAACCTCTATTTATATAAAGAATAGATAAAGAAAGAAAAGTAATAAATAAAAAGGAATATATAAGTAGTTATTCCTACTTACTCTACTATAGATAACTAAAGAAAGTCCTCTCTAGATATACTTATAAGCTATTAAGATTATTATCTAAGTCTAATTTATTAAGCGTCTTAGTAATATCTACTAAGCTCTACTTATCTAGTTTTATTACTACTATTATAGTCTCTTAAATAGTATATAGTATAAATTCTATAAGCTACTAAGTATTAAGTAGTTATATATTATAAGAGATATAGTTATTAGATATATAAATAAGCTCTTCTTAGATAAGAAACTAATTATTAATAATATACTCTTTATTACTACTAGTGTCTATAATAGTATTAACCTTCTTATTAAGCTTAGATATTACTATTAGTAAGTATTTATAGATATTATTTAAAATAATATAGTTATAAATTATACTAATAATATATTAGTAGAGATAGTAAACGTTGTCTAGTTAACTCTATTAGTATAGTTAGCCTAGTTGTTAAGCTTTAATACTCTAGTTTAATACTAGGTCTTAAGACTAACTATAGTAATATAGCTCTTAGAGATTAGCTTCTCTTTAACTAATATAGTACTCTCTAAGAAAGGTAAAGTAGGAATTAGAATCGGTTATAAATTTATTAAGTAGATTCTAGTACTTATATATATTTAATTTAGATATAAAAGTAGTATAGTTAATATTTAAAAGTTCTAGAATACTATAAATAAGAAGCTAAATAGCTAAGAGGCTCTACTAAATAGCTGTCTTTTTTTACTTTTAAATTATAATTAATAAGATAATATAATAAGCTTCTCTAATTTTAGAGGCTCTAGCTTCTATTATATATAAAATCCTAAATATATCTATCTTATTAAGTAAAGTAGTAAAGGCTTACCTACCTCGATTCTTATATAAGCGTAGCTACGACTAAAGTATATAAAGGTTCTACTTCTACTTACTTAGAGACTATAAATATAGAGTATTCTTAATAAGCTTAAACTACGTAGAATTAGAATATAGTAGTAGATAATAATACTTCTAACAGTTCTAGACTAATTTTCTATTCTCTATATAATAGTATATAAGCTTTCTTATTAAGATATATAATATATAAGTATACTTTAAAAGCTTGTCTAGTATAAATATACTATATAACTAGTAATATATAAGATAGATAAGGCTATCTCTAATAGAGTCCCTAGTCTTAGGATTTAAAGAAGACTAAGTATACTTAATTATAATATTCTTAAGAATATAGCTAAGGTATAACCTCTACTTTACTAGATTATACTTAAGATCTTATTTAATTTTACTTAACTAGATATATTTCTTAATATAATAAGTAGTCTTATATAAAACCTATATAGAATATCTATTATCTAGCTTAAATAAGTTCGTTTATAAATTAACATCTTATTTAGCTAATTAGTTTAGCGATTCCTAGTCTATTCTAGCTTCTAATAAATAAGTAATCTTAAGAATATTAGTAATAGAATTAGAAAAAAAAAATTATATTAGCTAGGATATAGAAGCTACTAAAAAAACGTACTAGGCTATTCTTTCTTATATACTTATATACTCTCTACTAGGGTTTTAAGCTAGTATTAACTTAGACTTAATACTAGTTTAATACTAGTTTAAGATATTAGTTATTTCTTAAAGTAGCTCTAATACGTTTTATAAAACGAATTAAAGTAAGAAACTAATTTATAAAACAATTTAAGGTAATTTAACCTAATTTATAAAACGATTTAAGCTAATTTATAAAACGATTTAAAGTAAGAAACTAATTTATAAAACAATTTAAAGTAAGAAACTAATTTATAAAACGATTTAAGGTAATTTAACTTAATTTATAAAACGATTTAAGCTAATTTATAAAATAATTTAAAGTAAGAACCTAATTTATAAAACAATTTAAGATAATTTAAGCTAATTTATAAAACAATTTAAAATTAGAAATTAACTTATAATCTAGCTCTTAACTTAGTTTAAAAAATATATCTAAAATAAAGTACTTAGAAGAAAAAATAAAAAGTCTAAAAAGAGTGGTTTTTTTTTTAAAAGCGATTTAAGCAGCTTTTTATATATAAACCTTATATAATTTTTATATTCTAGTAGTTTTTAAATTTAGAGCTACTAGTATATAAATTTAGTAAGTTATATAACTAAAGTAGGTTATATAGTAGAGTATAGCTTTTATACTAGAGTCGCTTCTACTAAACATAGTATACTATATATAACTAGCTATATAACTACTAAGACCTAGTATATAGGCTACCTCTATCTTTAACTTCGACTTCGACTTCGACTTTAATATCTTTAACTTTAATACTTTACTTTAACGACTTTAATATCTTTAATAATAACGATAATAACTAGCTATTAATATTACTATTATATTATATTTGTTACTTAGTATTAGGCTGCTTATTAGCCTTATAATCTACGTTGTCTTTATTATATTTGCTACCCTAGTTAATTCTATGTTATTGAATAATAACCTCTTATTTTTTAACGATTTAAATATATTTTATAATTAGACTTTTAGCTAAGTAAACTAGAGCTCTTAAATTAGTTACCTAGTAAATTAGAAGTATTAGATTTATTATCTACGTTATTACTATTACTATTAATATATATTATTTCTACTCTTACTTCTTAAACTAATATATATACCTTATAGTTTCTAACTAACTAACTAACTAACTAACTAACTAACTAATTAACTAATTAAACTAATTATATTACGATATATATATAAGAATAACGTTATTTAGGTTAGTAGAATATTTAGTAGATTATTTAGTAGAATAATTAGTAGAATCGGTAGAATTAGTAGAATTAGTAGAAGTAGGACTTAGACTTAGGTATTTAATAAACTAGGGCATATTATATAAGAGTAGTATAGCTATATAATATATATCTAATTATGTAATTTTAGTCTTTTTTAATATATATTTACTAGTAATAAATAGTTTTTAGTACTAATTTAAGATTACTCTAATACTAAGTTACTAGTTTAAAGTAGGTCTAGAATTAAGTTAAACTAGTATCTAATACTAACTTAACTTACCTAACCTGGTTTATAACCTAGTTCGACTTGCTAAAACGAGTTTGACTTACTAAAACAAGTTAGGTTTTACTACTATAAATTATCTTAAGTTGGTTTTAAAGTATATTAAACCTAGTTCTTAAATTATTTTAAACTACTTTAATCTATTTTATAAACTAGCTTAAATACGCTTCTAGAATCGGTTTAAATTACTTTTGAACTTAATTCAACTCTGACTTAAAACCCTTATAGGTTAGTAGTAAAGTATAGATTCTTTAAATTAGATACTTTATCTATATAATCTCTAGTAAAATAACTACTAATATAGCTAAGTTATATAAGATCTAGAGTAGTATAATTATTTAGGTAGTATATAGCTTCCTTTAACTAGCTATTCTTCTATTACTAGAGAGAAAAGTCTTATAGCCTATATTAACTAGTTATTATATTAATAGAAGAGATAATAACTATAGCTATATTATTCTTATTCTTCTTATTTAAAAGAGAGTAAGTCTTCTAGTTAGTCTTAATTAATTCTTTAACTACTTTAAAGTATATATTATATATTTTTACTTATTTATTATTATAATATACTAAAAGAGTTAAGAGATTTAAAAACTTTTTAAAAATAGCTATATTTTAGAGAATTAATAATAGTAGATAAAGGAAGTACTATAGCTATAATAGTCTACTATTCTATTTAAACTTAATAAGCTTTTAATCTATTCTTTTATATTATTCTTAAAAGTGTTTTATTATATAATAGGATTTCTTAAGACTATTATAAACTACTAGATTCTTATAGTAAACTAATATATACTATTATTAATTAGTACTTATATACTTAGAAAAGGCTTTTCTAGATATATCTTATAAATAAATCTAATTATAAATAAGGTCTTTTCTATACTAATCTTATTTCTAAGTAAAGTAATATTATATTCTAAACTCTTAATTATAAATATAATATTAATAGCTATAACCTATTATAAAAGAAGTAGATAAGTAATAGATATTTAAGAGAAGATAAAGTAATTAAGATCTAAATATATCTTTTAATATATACTAAAGTAATTACTTAGCTTAAAAATAGAGTTCTTTATTATATTTTTAATTATTTATAAAAGGTATTACTTTTTAGTTATATATTCTTTAGATTTAATTATAGTATTATTTATAATTTCTTTAATAATATTATTCTAATATTTTATTTTTATCTTCTAAATCTTTATCTAATATACTAAGAAGTTAGGTTATAACTCTAGTTCTTATACTAATCTCTTAATAAGTACTAGATTATTATTCTAATAAGTAGTAATTTATAAGAGTATATATATACTATATATAGTAGACTTATTTTAAATATTATTAAGATTCTTAGTAGTAATAAGCTACTCTTAATTAGATTATCTAATATCTTTCTCTATCTTATCTACTTTATCTTCTTTATTAATATCTCTCTTATTAATAGTAGTATTCTTTACTTTAGTTTTATCTATATCTATAAATTCCTTTTTAAACATAGTATTAGCTTTTATAAATATATACTTTATAAGTGATTTTATAGATTAGTACTTAGTAGAAGTAGCTTTAAAGCTAAGTAAGCCTTACTTAGTAATAGCTTTATTATATTAAAGATAAGATAGTAGGTTATTTAAGTCTAGTACTAACTATTTAAGACTAGTTTAAGAAATATAGTATCTACCTTTCTTACATTTTAACACCTTTTTAGAGGAGTTTACTAGTTCTATATCTCTAGCTACCTTCTTTATCTATAGTATCTTTATATAGCTTATATAATTTAATATCGACTAATAGTAGTAAAGATTCTAGATCTATTAATTAATCTTATTTTATATTATAGTACTTATATAGTTAGTAAAAAGACTATTCTCTATTATAGTTATTTTATATATATAAAATAGAAATTAAACTTTATACTTCTTTTCTCTTTAATTATATATATTAATAATAAGTATACTATATTTTACTTATTAGCTAGACTTTCTAGCTTCTAGTTCTTATTATACTTTATCTAATTTAGATCTTTATTAGCTCTTTCTCTCTTTAATATTTTATTTAATCTAAGGTTTTAAAATATACTTTTATAGTTTCTTCTAAAAAGACGCTTACTACTTAGATTATATAAATTTATCTATTACTTTTTTAGAGTTTAAGCTTAAATATTTAGTATATTCTATTAGATTTATAAACTTCTTTTAGTCTTATAGTAGATTACTATATAAATAATCTATATTATTATTATTACTAGTAACTAAGGCTTTAGTATATATAGCTTTTAAAAGTAGTATATTAGAAAAGGCTTTATTATACTATATCTTTTAATAGAAAGGTATTATAAAGTAATATAGAATTAAAAATAGTTTCTAAAAAGTAAGATAAATATAATTAATCTTATATAGTAGCTTAGTATTATTACTAATAAAGCCTTTTCTATATATTAATAAGAGAGCTTTCTATTTAATAAGAGTATATTTATTAATACTATAATAGAGGATTATTTTATACTCTTATTATTTAATTATATTAATTATATTATATATAGTAGATACTAGTATAGATTAGTAGATATTAAGTATAGTATATTAGTTAATTAAGAGATTATAAAGTTATAAGATTATTAATTTTTTAATAAATATTATAAAGCTCTAATACTCTATAATAGTAGCTTTATATACTCTACCTTTTCTAATAGAAGTAAAATAATATTTATATTTAGTAAAAGCCTCTCTTATCTCTAAGATCTCTTATAAATAAGCTTTATTTTATAATATTAAGTATTCTAAAATATAAATAAATATAAATAGTTAATAGAGAATTTATCTATAAAAGGCCTTACTAATCTAACTATATGTCTTTTTACTTATATTAAACTTTTAAATCTATAATAGTTTATCTTTAAACTTATATTAGATTAATTCTAGTAGTACTACTATTCTTTATCTAATAATCTAATAAACTATACTAGTATAAAAGGCTAATCTTTCTTATCTCTTAGTAAGTCTTATTATTATTATTTATTATTTTCTATAATATCTTTTACTAATATATTTCCTTTATTACTATTAAATATATACTTATCTTTTAGTAGTACTAGTATAATAGTTTATAACCTAGGTAAACCTAGTAATATTAAGTTCTAATTACTTAAGTCTAAGAAACCTACTATTATACTTATTAAGAAGATACTATTTTATTTTATAAATAAATTAATTAAAACTTATAAGTAAGTATAGAACTTAGATAATACTAGTAAAGAAGAATAAGTAACTTCCTCTTTTATACTAAAAAAGATATTTTATATCTACTATCTACTATTTATAGTCTTTATACTAAGAAAGCCTTTTCTAGGTAAATAAATCTAAGTATAAGTCTAAAAGACTAAGTTAAGTACTATTAGCTCTAATTAATAAACTTCTAGATAACGTAACTAGTATAAGAAGTTAATATAAAGTAAAACCTACTTAAAAGCTATCTTAGAAGAGTAAATATTATATACCTTTATAATAATCCTATTAGCTATTATAGAATAAGAAAACCTATTTAACTAATAATTTCTATATAAAAGAAAATTAAGATAAAGAGTTAGTAACTTCTTAAATACTATAATAAGAATAATATAAAGATAGTTTTCTAGAAAGTATAGAAAATACTTAAGTTAATAATATCTATAGTCTTATATATCTCTCTTAATTAAATAAAATATATAAAAAGAAGCTAGAGTATAATATAATAGATAAATATAAATAAGATAATAATAGTCTTATTCTTAATCCTTTAAATAAACTATTTAAGTTAAAGTCTTAGAAGTTAACTCTTTTTTCTAAAAGTAAGATATATCTAGGAAACTCTTTTCTAAAGTACTTTATTAACTAATATACTATATTCTAATAATACTACTAAGGTTATAGTAAAGGTACTTATTATTTTAAAATCTAAGGTAATAAAAGTTAAACTAGCTTCTTTTAAAGTAAGGAAAATAGTAGTAGTAGCTTTCTAAACCTCTTTATACTTATTAGTAATATTTACTAAAGAGTAAACTATAGATTACTATAACTTACTTTCTAAAGATATTAAAGTTATTAAATTTTCTATTTCTAAAACTAAAGCTAACTATAAACTTAAGTAGCTTAACTAGTAACTATTCTTAGCTATATTTTACTATAAAGATATTATATTACTAAGTATAAAAGTATATTTTCTATATAAGAAGTATTATCTTTTAATAAAAGAGGCTAGTAAAAAGACTTTATAAGATATAAAGAATTAAAAGCCTTAAATATATAATCAAGTATTTTAAATTATTATTTAAGTATTTATAAATAATATAAAGTAGAATAGATTAACTAAATAAGATAATATATTTAATACTATTAAGTAGGAATACTAGAAGTATTAGTTACTATTATTATTCTATTTTACTTATTAATTAGTAGATTTTAATTAAATTACTTAAAAGGGTTATTATTAGTTAAAATTTAAGTTCTTTTACTTAAGAAGATAGTAAAAGCTTACCTAGAATAGTTATATATATCTATATACTTATACTAGCTTATATAAATGTCTTATATAATAAAGGTGCTTTACTAGATAACTTTTCTTATAATTACTAATAAGTTATAATATTCTTAGAAAGTATATATAAATATAAGAAGATTACTAAGTATTATATTATTAAATACTTTCCTTTATAAGATATTAATCTTATACTAGCTTCTAAGGTAGTATTTATATAGTTAGATATTAATAAGATAGATAAGGCTAATATCTTAAATAGGTTCTTTTCTAATAGTAATAAAGAGAGAGATAATAAATTAGAAGAAGAGTAATAATCTTAGTAGAGAAGAGAAAAGCCTTTCCTAGAACCTCTTTAGTCTAAGTATCTAGTATCTAATATCTTAGTATTTAATTTTCTACTTTTTACTTTTTCTTATTACTTCTACTTTTAAGTCCTTTTTATACTTCGTATATATTAGTTATATTAAGTTAAAAAGCCTTTTTTAAGTATAGGTTAGTATTATCTTTAATAATTAAATAAATTTATAAAAGAATAATAGAATAAAAGAAAGAGTAAATAAAGAGAGAATGTTTTAATATTTATTTATTTTATAATACTTAGTAGAATTTACTATTTATTATTATATCTTAGTTATTATACTCTATTTATAGTAAGAGTTTAGAGTTAGTATATTATATTATTTATTTTATATAATACTATATTTCTTATTCTATATAAAGAGTAAAGATCTATATTATAAATAAAGCTCTTTATAATCTTAATACTCTACTCTTAATTCTTAATAATATAAGTATATTTTATAGTTAGACTTTTAATAAAAAGAAATAATACTTTAAGATACTTAGCTATTTATAATTTATATATTAAAAGTAAATTAAGTTATATATATTAGCTTCTAGATATCTTATAAGATATATTATTATTATTATTCTTACGCTACGTAGGCCGTAGGCCGAGCTCTAAGAGTAAGTAGTATATCTTCTATTCTAGTTTATATAGCCTTTTAGCTTGTTTTTCTTTACTTCTTAAGCTTCTTTATAAGTATAATTCTCCTTTTCTTTAGTTTCTACTACTATTTATTTAGAGCTTATCTCTCTAACTTAGTAATAAAGTAGAAGAGTATAATAGGTTAGTATATTTAACTTACTAAGGTATATATTAGTAGTATAAGAGGTATATTTACTTTTAGAATTATTAGAGCTAAGGTCTTATCTTCTAGTATATCTTAGCTTTCTTCTCTTATTTCTCTCTTTCTTTTATCTCTTTCTTACTCTTCTCTCTCTCTTTAAGTAATTCTAGTACTAGCTTATACTCTTAGAGTCTTCTTAGCCTAAGTAGCTAAGTAGTTACTCTTAGTACTAGTTTCTTATCTACTAGTATCTCTCTTAGCTCTTATAGATCCTTGATTCTCTTCCTTAGAGCTTTTATAAATATGTCTCTTTTTTATAGAATATTCTAGTAAAATAAGACTAAGTGTTTTACTATCTTTCTACTACTTATATAAATATATTATAGTATAACCTAGTTTAATACTCTTTTTATAAAGAGGAAGGTGTTTAGTCTTATTACTCTTATTTATACCTAGATAAGTAGTAAGCTCTTTACTTTAGTAAGCTTTTTATAAACCTTTTATAGCTCTTACTTATCTAGGTCTACTTTATTTAACGCTTCTATATATTATATTAAGTTCCTCTCTTAAGTCCTTTTTCTTTAAGTCTCTAAGTAGTTCTTCTATTCTATAAGTATAATATTATACTTAAACCCTACTCCTCTTACTTCTTACTTCTCTTCTTACTTCTATCTTACTATCTATAAGCATAGTATTACCTTTCTTACCTTTATTAGTCTACCTCTCTTTCTTCTCTTTAGTAACGTTATTATATATTTATAGGTATTTAGATTAGTTCTTCTAACTTAGACTTTTAGAACTTCCTTTTAAAAGTAGCTATTTATAAGTTAAGATATAAGTTAATTAATATATAGTCTACTTTAACTTCTAAGCTCTAAACTAGAGTAGCTTTATATACTCTTATTACTACTTATAAGTATTCTAATTATTATATAAGGAAGCTCTTTACTATTCTCTTTATATTCCTTACTTTTAATATAGTATAATACTATACTAATACTCTATATATAATTATACTTCTTATTACTACTACGTCTATCTATCTTACTTAATAGTAATCTACTCTCTATATCTTTCTAGTAAGCCTTATAAGTATAAAAGTCTATATTATAAGCTTCTTTTAGACTCTTTCTTAGTATACCTTCTAGTTTAGTTTTCTATTAAGCTCTACTTTTAAAAACCTTATATACTTAACTAGTATAAGTCTTATCTTCTTAAACTAAACTATCTCTCTTTATAGTACTCTTATTCTTATAAAGTATATAAGTATTATCTTTTCTAAGCTAAAAGCTATCTCTTACTTATTTACTTACTTATTATATACTCTCTAAGCTATCTTAAGTATTTTATAGTTTACTACTATACTTTTTAATATTATAAGTAGGTTTATATTATTTATAAAGCTTATTATAATAAGCTTATTAATTCTTACTAGGTCCTTATATAGTATTAAAGTAAAGAGGATAAATATTATTAATAATAGTACTAATTCTTATAGAATACCTTATTTAAGGTCTCTTTTATCTACTAATTATCTATTAAAGAATAGTATAGTTCTTTATCTAGAGAGAAAGCTCTCTATCTATATTACTACCTACTATAGAACCTCTTTCTCTCTTAATATATAAAGTAGCTATATATAGTCTACTTAGTTAAAAGCTTCTACTATATCTAGTTAAGCTAGAGATATATAGCTCTTATTTTTCTATATTAAATATATATCTTCTATTACTACTTTAATTACTAGCTCTATATTTTAGTACTTCTAGTTACCTATCTATAGCTCTAGTAGTATTAATATATCCTTTATAAGCTATATAAGCCTTTATACTATTACTTTTTTAAGAATCTTATCTATAGTTAAAAGTAGTACTAATAGCTAGTAAGCCTCTATCTTACTCTACTCTTTAATTATTTTACCTAGTTTTCTTAATACTACTACTTTTATATAGTAGAAGTAGAATAGAAAGTATTATAAGTAGAAGCGTACTTCTACTATTACTATAAGTACTTTATAAAGTAGCTTATTATAAGCTTTTAAGAAGCTATTTACTAGTATATTAAATTCTAGTACTTTCTATAATACAAATCTTATAGCTATCTTAATATACTTCTTAGTTATATATTAGCTTACTAAGTGCTTTTAGGAGAAGCTCTTAGTATTCTAGTCTTTATTAAGAATACTTAAGTAGTTAGCTATTAACTTTAGAAAGAACTTTTCTATAAGAATATAAGCCTTCTTCTAATAAGTCTTACCTTTTATTCTATTAAGTAATAGAAGTATTAGTAGTACTAGTACTTCTAGTCTTATATAGCTTTTAAGATATACTTACTTCTTAAGTATCTAGAGTTTCTTTTTATTCTTTACTATCTCTACTAGTACCTCTTTCTAGTTCTTTATCTTCGTCTTTCTACTTACTATTTAGAGTTTCTAAAGAGTATTATTAAGCTACTATCTTAAGCTTTTTATTTAGTACTCTTTCTAAGTCCTTTTATATTTCCTTACCTTCTTTAATACTTCTTTAACTTCTATATTCTACTAGAGCTATACTCTCTCTCTATTTAGCTTTTAGAGTAGTATTAAAGCTTTTACTATCTTTTAAAAGTCTTTTATAAGTCTTTATACTACTCTTTTAAGTTCTTATATATTTTAGATTATAAGTGCTTTTAAGTAAGAGACTTCTACTTTAACTAAGATCTTATTTATTAGTCTCTAGCTAAATCTAAGTACTTATAGTACCTTTCTCTCTTCTCCTACTTTTATTATAAGAAGTTAAGCTATATAGTTTAATTCTAGTAAGTTTAAAGACCTTTATTAAGCTACTATGTTCTTAGTAGAGAGTTATAAGAGCTCTCTCTTCTCTACGTAGCTTTACTATAGAGTATATCTCTTTCTAGTACTTATAGTATAGTAAGTTTAAGAATAAGGTCTACGTTTTTATTATATCTCCTATATATATTCTATAAAGAGTAGTAAGTATTTAGATTACCTATTATAAGTACTCTTCTTAGTCTTACTTACTAGAGTATATTCTTAATTAGTATCTACTTTATCTATAAGTTATAGACTAAGTAAACCGTTATCTTATCTACTCTCTCTCTTATTATTATACTTACTTAGTTCTTACTTATAATATATATTTAGCTTACTTTTAGATATCTTTTATATATAAAGAGTAGTATTACCTTATCTAACTAGATTATATTATATCTTAAGCTTAAAGAGTAGCTAGAGAAGTCTTTTATACTATTCTACGCTAGTTCTTAGATTACTAATATATTATATTCCTCTTTATACTTTAAAGCTATATTAAAAGCTTCTAATATCTTCTTTATATTCTAGTATAGTACTATTATACTTATAGTAGTCCTATAAATAGAGTTTAGATTACTTTTATTTCTTTCTTAATTAAATCTCTTATTATACTAAGAGAGCTTCTTAGCCTCTCTAAGAACTAGGTTAGGTTACTACTATTTATATATTTTACTTTATTTATATCTATTAGCTTTCTTAATATAGATTTCTATCTCTATCTCCTCTTCTTTAAGCTTTATAAGCTCTCTTTCTAGCTAAAAGTAAATAAGTAAAGTATCTCTACTTTATCTTTTTTTAAGAGTTTTTATAAGTTTATAAATATAGTTATCTTATTAAGATATTATTCTCTTACTTACTTATAATATTACTCTTCTATATAGTACTTTTTTATAAATACTAAGTATTCTCTTCTATAATTCCTATACTTTACTAAGTATTCTTTTAAGTCCTTCTTATTAGAGTACTCTTCTTTACTTTTTTTATATCTCTTATATATATACTAGGTATACCTCTTATCTTATTTATAGAAGCGTGCTATATACCTCTACTTTTAGTACTTATAATATCTCTATACTATTATTTCTAAGATATATCTTTTATATAAGAAGTATTATACCTCTTATAGTATTCCCTTTATATATAACCTTCTTACTTTCTTTATTATTACTACTTTAAGAATATAGTTCCTTTAAGCTAGTCTCTTCTATTCTTAATACTCTCTATATTTATTTCCTTATTATATAATCTTTAGTATCTTTATACTAGAGGCTTCAGAGATATTTTATAGTATATCTCTCTTTCTATTCTTAAGTATATTTATTAAAGCTCTTTTTATAAGTACTATAAGTGTTCTTACTACTACTACTATTCTTTATCTAAGTACCTTCTTTACTTAGTTATTATCTTATATATATTCTATCTACTTCTCTTTCTTAAACTATATAATAATATTCTTACTTTAAAGCTTTTAAGCTATTATTACTCTTATTTTATATTTACTTATATTTATAGCTCTAATTACTTCTTTTAGTAATAGCTTATTCTTCTTTTTATCTATCTCTATTATTTAGACTATAATCTCTCTAATATATTTAGCTAGTACTATATATTCTCTTTATAATATAGTTATTACCTCTCTCTATAGTCTCCTAGTTCTAGCTCTCTCTACTTATATTAGACTATACTCTTTTATTTGTTCTATTCTCTTAACTATAATAGTAAGCTCTTCTTATAGAATTCTATATATAATTATATTATCTCTTTCTTTCCTAGTTCTCTTATACTTAAGTACTTTTTCTACTACTTTAATAATTACTTTAATACCTCTCTCTTCTATTACTAAGTTAAGTATTATTTAGATTAAGCTCTTCTCTATTACGTCTATATAGTTTAATACTCTCTTCTATATCTTTATACTCTACTCTTCTTAGTTTATTATACTATCTTCGTTAGTTACTAGTACTTTAGAGAAGGGAATAGAGACTCTTTATAAGCCTCTCTTTTCTCTACTACTACTACTACTATAATTATTTAGTATAATTATAAAGTGCTTTAGTCTCTTTCTAAACTATCTAACAGTTGTCTAAACGTATTTTAAGGCTTTTAGAGTTACTTTATTAATTCTGAAAAAGTTTCTAAACTTTCTTATAAGATATAAGAATAGTAATTCTAATAAAAAAAAATAGTAGTAAAATAAGAATATACTTAACTATAATAAAATTTAAAGAACTTTATAACTAAGAAATAGTAGTAAACTTTATCTAAAGACTCTTAAATTAAGATATAATTAGAAGTATAATAATCTTATAAGATTATAATTTTATATCTAGTTAAGAAAACCTCTACTCTTAAAGACGAAGTATATATACTAAGCTAGAGAGCTATTAATACTACTATAGACATTTATTAGTAGGTTAGTTATATGTCTTAATAATAAAAATAACAAGTTAAGCTCTTATATAACGCCTATATAACTATATATTAACTAATTAAACTACTCTTTCTATAAAACATTCGTAACTCTACTTAATTATATTAAAGTAATATAAAGTTAAATTTATTATAAGAAAGCTAGCTAATTAGAGGCTATTTATAAAGGGAATATACTAAAGTTTAGTTTTTATAGTCTAGTCTTAGAGTCTTAATTTTAAAATATAATAATCTTATAATTTATAATATAATAACCTTACGATTTATAATATAAGAATCTTATAATAAATATACTTCCTTATAAATATACTTTCTTATAAATATAATTCCTTATAATAATTCAACTCTACTTAATTCTAACTCCTCTCTCTATAACTAATAGCTGCTTTTATACTATAATAAATACTTCTATAAATCATATATAAACAGATAATACTAGAATAGATATAAACTATAGAAAAGCGAAGAGGATTAGAGACTCTAGAAGACTAATATACTATAGAAGATAGAGGATAAGAATATTATAAGAGATAGAGAACGAGGATATTATTAAGTTATAATAGCCTCTTAACTTAGAAAGGTATTTATTATTTAATTCTATAACATAGCTATAACTAAAACTAAACTTAGGTTTACTTTATAATACTACTATATATATATATAGTTATACTATAGCTAATAACTAACTCCTTATAATATCCTTTCTATACGTTTAATCTTAGCCTACGCTCTTAGATACGACTATTAGAGACAGCGGTAGTATAGCTAATTAAATAAATCCGCCTATTTATAATTTAAGTAGTAATAAAGAACCTAATTATTATTAAAGAGAAGAAGAGAAGTAGGAGCTCGATTGTTATTAAAGAGAAGAAGAGAAGTAGAAGCTTAAAGAATCTAATCGTTATTAAAAAGGAGAAGAAGAGTAGAAGACCTTAAGAGTAATAATATATATATAATTAAATAATATAGATAAGATTATCTAATCTATAGCTTTAGTATAAAACCTCTCTTATCTACGAAACCTCTCTTATCTATAAAACCTCTTATCTATAAAACCTCTTATCTACGAAACCTTTTAGTTATCTACGAAGCTCTTTATCTAGTATTATATTTAAAAAGGCACTTATTTATCTAGTAGATATATATCTAAGCTTCTCTTAGATATATATTATAGAACTCTATTTAATACTCTATATACTCTCTCTATTCTACTAGAATATAGAGAAATTATAAGTCCTTATAGTAAGAGTCGATATTACTTCTATAGGTCTAAAGGCTCTTTATCTACTAGCTCTCTACTAGCTCTCTACTAGCTTAGCTATCTATAAAGCTATCTATAAAGCTATTTATTTATAAAGCTATCTACTAACTCTCTATCTACTAGCTCTCTAGCTCTCTATCTATAAAGCTATTTATTTATAAAGCTATCTACTAGCTCTCTGTCTACTAGCTCTCTGTCTACGAAGGCTCTCTATTTATAAAGCTCTCTATCTACGAAGCTTAAAGCTATTTATCTATAAAGCTATTTATCTATAAAGCTATTTATCTATAAAGCTATTTATAATAGCACGAAATATATATAACTATAGTAGAGGTATATAGGAGTACGTATAGTAGAATAACGTATATAGATACTAGGTACTAATATAGAAGAAAATAATAACTAGCCTTTTCTAACTCTAGGAGTAGGCTACTATATATAAGAGGTTTTGGATAATATAAAAGGGGTACGAAACTGAATAACGATATACGTCGGCTAATATAAAAGCTCGAACTCTACGAAGTACGTCTAAAAGTCTAGACAGACGTATAGACATATATAACCTTCTTAAATTAAATAATATAAAATAATAACTACTGAAACCTTATATATATAGTATATACTATATAATCTTAGTTATATAGAATAGTATACTATTATATCTCTCTCTCTTAAAAAAGACTTATCTTTAAGTCTATCTATCTTATTATTCAAGGCTAAATTAGGATAGTATAAGTATTATATTTATTATATTTATTATAAGTAAGAAGGTTAGAGTCTAAATTATAGCTAACTCGAGTTCGAAGATACTTTATTTATTATAATATTATAAGTGAGACGAGATATTAAGATATTAATTTTAGGTTTAAATTATAACTAACCTAGTTTATAGATACTTATAAAGAGACTTTGTTTCTAATCCTTTAATATTAAAAGTAAGTATTCGTGTTTACTAAAAGAGTATAGTCTAATCTATCTAGTAGGTTAGAAAAAGTTTAAAGTAAAATTAGAAAAAGTTTAAAAGTTAAAAGTGAATTTAAAGTAGAGTCGAAGGTTATTTAGTTAAGAGGTAATGTTAAAAGTAATAGTAATAACTTAGTTAAGAGCTTACTTTAAGAGTATACTAATTCGTATCTAATTCAAATTCTCTAATTCGAATTTATTAAAAGAGTATAGGTTCGTTTAAACTAAAGTTAGTAGAGACTTAGAGTAAAGTTGAAAAGTTAATAATATTATAGATAGTAATAACTTAGCTAAGAGGTTACTATTCTTTTAAAAGTATACTGATTTATATCTAATTTAAAAAATTTAAATAAAATATCTAGCTTACTAGATATAAAAGAAAGTAAGTTTATTTAAACTTAGGTTAGCGAAGACTTAGAGTAAAGTCGGAACTAAAAAATTAATAATATTATAAATAATAGTAATAACTTAGCTAAAAGGTTACTATTCTTTTAAGAGTATACTAATTTAATTTGTATTTAATTTAAAAGTTTAAATAAAAAAAGAACCTCTAGCTTAGCTAGAAGTAAAAGAAAGTAAGAAAGAGAGAAAGACTCCTTACTAGAGTTAGTAGAGTTTTAGCTAGTTAAAATAAAAGAGTTATTACTAAATATTATTATATTAAAATTATTATCTAATATTTAAGATAATAATAGATATAGTTTTAGCTAGTTAAAAGAGTTATTACTAAATTTGAAAGAGTTTTATTATCTAAAGTTTAAGACTATAAAAAGAGGAGTTTTAGTAGATTAAAAGAACTTAATACCAAATATTAAAAACGCTATTTAAGTATCTAGATAATAAAAAAGGTAGTTTAGCTAGTTAAAAGAGTTTATTATTAAATATTATTAAAGTTCTAATTCTGATTCTACTTTAGAAGTAGTAGAGAAAAAGTTTAAAGTAAAATTAGTAAAGATTTAAAATAGAGTTAGAGGCGAATATCGAGAGATAATGTTATAGATAATAGTAATGTCTTAGCTAAGAGTTTACTTTAAGAGTATACTAATTCGCATTTAATTCAAAGAATTTAAATAAAAAAGGAACTTAGAAGTAAAAAGAAGTATAGAATATAAAGACTATAAGACTCTATACTAGAGTTAGTAGGGTTTCAGCTAGCTAAAATAAAAGAGTTATTACCGAATATTATTAAAGTTTAAAATTATTATCCAAAGTCTAAGATAATAAGAAGAGAGGTAGTTTCGGCTAGTTAAAAGAGTTTATTACTAAATATTAAAAATACTATCTAAAGTTTAGAATAACAAAAAGAGGTATAGTTTCAGGTAGTTAAAGACGAAGTTATTTCCGAAGTTATCTTACTATTCAAAGTCTAGGATAATAAAAAGAGTAGTTTTAGCTAGTTAAAAGAGCTTAGTACTAAAGTTTATTAAATTATCTAAGTATCTAGAGATAATAAAAGAGATCGTTTTAGCTAGTTAAAAGAGTTATTACTAAAGTTAAAAATACTATCTAAAGTTTAGAATAATAAAAGAAGGGGTTTTAGCTAGTTAAATAAACTTGATACCGAAGTTGTTATATTACCTTATTCTCTTTAAGATACTTAAGGACTTAATTATCTTCCGATTTCGAATTCTACTTCTAAAGTAGAGGATAATTTGCTATTATATTATAGAGAGTTCGAGGCTGAATTAGATAAGAAGAGGGTATTTTAGACCGTAGTGCTAATATCTTATAACTTAGCGTTTTAGTAGGTCTTCTTATCTATAGCTAAAAGATTATTCACTATCTTAGCGAAGTTATAATTCTAGTATCTCTTAAGAGTAGTAGAGGCGTTTTAGAGCTAAGGTGTAATCTTGTTTTATTCTATATATAAAAGAACCTTTCTGATTCTAGTATCTCTCTAAGTATAGCTATACTCGAAAAGTAATCTTTTAAAGTCGGTAAAAGTTTCTTTAGTATATTCTTCTTCTAATTCTACTTCTATCTCTTTTAATCTCTATCTCTTTTAACCTTTATACTAGTAGAGACTTAGTCTATAACTATAGTCTTTTTAAATATTTACTAGTAGAGGTTTAAGAGAAGTTTAGAGTAGAGTTAGATAATATTTAGTCGAGAAATAGTAATAACTTAGCTAAGAGCTTACTTCTGAGTTTTTGTTCTAATAGAAAGTATATTTTAACTAATTTATATCTAACTCGAGAGTTAGGAAGTAGTAGGAAGTTTATTAGAGATAGAGGTCTATAAGCGAAAGAGGTCTAAACGTAGGCTTTGAAAAGTAAAGAAGGGTTTAAATAAAGGTTTAAAAGAGAGTTAGATTAGGAAGGGTTTAGAGGCGAAGTGTTTTATTAACTTTGAATTATAAGATTACTTATCTATCTTTCTAACTTAGCTAGCTAATTTCTTATTTCTTAATTCTCTACTTCTAAAGCTTATATAACCGACTATATCTAGTCTATATTTAAGAAGTCTTACTAGTCTCTTTAACCGTTGTTTTATCGAGATCTTCTTAATCTTAGTATATAGGTGCTATTTAAGTAGCTTTCAGAAAGAGAGGTAGCTCTAGAAGAGCGTTTAACACCTTATAGCGGAACTAGGTTTAATATTTTAAAGATGTCGATTTAGAAGAGAGGTAGGATTAGATTTAGAAGCCTTCTAGATAACTATTATAAGTTGACTTATTTACTAAATCTAGAGTTATTAGAACTCTTAAGAATACTTAGTATATTCTAATCTCTTTAAAACACGATTTTTACTAGCTATCTATATAAATACTAAACCCTAGTATTACTAGCTATCTAGGTAGTCTCTAATTACCTAGCTATATAAGAATATTATTATAATATTCTAAATCGAGAGTAAATCGACTTCTAAATAAAGAGTAGTAATAAGCTTAAAGAAGATATTATTAAGGCTATTACTAGTGAAGAAGAGTTATTGTTTTTATATAATAGTATGAAATATATATAACTATAGTAGAGGTATATAGAAGTACGTATAGTAGAATAACGTATATAGATACTAGGTACTAATATAGAAGAAAATAATAACTAGCCTTTTCTAACTCTAGAAGTAGGCTGCTATATATAAGAGGTTTCAGACGATACAAAAGAGGTACGAAACTGAATAACGATATACGTTAGCTAATATAAAAGCCCGAACTCTACGAAGTACGTTTAAAAGTCTAGACAGACGTACGAACGTATATAACCTTCCTAAATTAGATAATATAAAATAATAACTACTGAAACCTTATATATACGGCATATACTATATAATCTCGGCTATATAGAACGGCATGCTATTATACTATTTATCTATAAAGCTATTTATCTATAAAGCTATTTATCTACGAAGCTATTTATCTACGAAGCTATTTATCTATAAAGCTATTTATCTATAAAGCTATTTATTTACGAAGCTATTATCTACTAGTCTTATATATTATTACTAACCAGCTTTATTAACTTACTCTTTATCTCTTTTACGTACTTCTACTTATTATCGCTATATTAGATAGATTTAGGTAGTTTTATAAATAGAAAATAAATACTTTTCTTATAGCTTATTTTTATATTAATTCTCGTTTTAATTAAGTATCTATTTAATTATCTTATAATAGTCTTAGAATTAAACTAAGTAGCTTTAATAATATATTAAAGATAGATTAGAATAATATAGTTTAAGTTTTTAGAAAAGTTATAATATATCTTAAGTAAGTTGAAAATATAGTTTAAGTTTTTAGAAAAGTTATAATATACTTTAAGTAAAGTAGAGATATAGTTTAAATTACGAACTCGATTTCTAATATAGATTTATAATATAAAATACTTTATATATAGTTTTTAAAGTAAGTCTAATATATTTTATAAAATATTTTAAACTAATTTATAACCTAGCTTAATACTACTTTCTATTTTAAACTTAACTTAACCTATAGTATAAACTAATTCGAGGTAGTTTATAATATAACTTGAATTATTAAATTGTTTCTAACTCTACGTCGAATTAGACTTAACTCTATCTTAAAACCCTTCTAGAGAGTATATAAGTATATTATAAGATATTCTTCTTAATTAGATATTATTATATATAATAAGCTAATAAAGTAAGTAAAAGTCTCTAAAAGTAAAGAACTTTTAACTTATAGAATTAATAATTAAATAGTAGCTATAATAGTAGAATTAATATTTAATCGTTCTATTAGCTCTCTAAGGTTTTTTTAGTATTAATTTAAAATATTATATAATTATATAATTATATATATATATATATTAATATATTTTCTAAATATATAAAACTTATAAGACGATCTAGAGTATATATTATAAGCGTTTAGCGAGAATAAGAGTATTAGTAGTAAAGTAACTATTTATAAAGTGCTTTCTATTCTAATAGATATACTAGACTTATAATCGAATCTTATATATTAAAAAGTAACTAGTATATTTAATTCGAATACTTTAGAGATTTTAGAAAGATTTTTAGAGTCTTAGAAGTAGAAGAGAGAGAGAGTAAATAGTATAGAATAAAAGAGAAACTTACTAGATATTATAAAAGTATAATTTAGTCTATTTCTAGCTTTATATAACTTTATTATTTATAGAAGTAAATATATAAGATATATTAATTAATTTAAAACTATTTAAAAATAAAAAATAGACGGTTTATAACTAGAGCTATAGTTAAAAGTATATCTAGATACTTAAAAGTTAAATTATAATTTAAAGCTATTTATATTTTTTCTAGTAGAGTAGATACGTAGTTTACTAATTAGGCTTAGCGAGCTTAGTAGCGCTAGGTTTTAGACCTAGGTTTGATATCTAAAACTATTAATCTATCTCTAGAATAAATATTATATAATAGATAGACTTATTTTGTTTTCTAAAGTAAGTTATAAAGTTTCTAGAGAATAATACGTGTTTAAAGAAAGAGTTTAGATTAAAATTCGAGTTTCTATAATATAGAGTAATTATATTATTTATCTTAAACGTCTAAGAAGATATCTCGGATCTAGATTTAGTTATCTTTTAAGAGAAAACGCTATTCTATAATCAACGCTAGTATAGTATCTTTACTAGTATATATAATTAGCGAGATTTTAATATATTTACTTTTACTAGAGCGGACTTACTACTACTTTTAAAAGGATTAGTCTTATCTAAAGAAGTGAATTTATACTAAGATACTATAGATATAGAAGCTTAGAATAAAAGAGTAAAGAAAGCTTATAATAATAATAAATTAATAAACTATATATAATTAAATAAAGTGTCTAAAATATTAGTTTAAAGCTTAAAAAGCTTAAATCTAAAAGAACTTTTCTTAATTATATACTAACTACCTAATCGAGCTAGTACTTTCTATTTATACTATTTCCTAGTATAATTTTCTACTACTCTTTATAAAAAGTTATACTAAAGTCTCTAATAATCTACTTATTAACTTCTACTTATACTTCTACCTTTTCTAATATCTAATTTAACTATATTCTATTAACTAGTATAGTATAATATAGATTATTAAGAGTAGTAGTAGAATTAAAGATATTAACTTAGAAGATTATATTACTATTAAAACCTAACTAATTAAAGCTATTATTATCTCTCTTAGTAGTAGTAGAAGTATAAACTTACTAGTTTCTATATATAGTAAGTATATTAAATTCTAAAGTAATCTCTTATTACTTTTCTATAATCTAATTCTCTAGCTTCTTATACTTAATTATATTCTAAAACTTTCTAAACTTACTAACGTTTTTTAATAGTAAGAGCTTAGTTTATATCTCTAGTATCTCTTTCTTTTAATAAAAAGTCTTAATTCTATACTCTCTATCTTTAATCTAAAAGACTACTTTCTCTATCTCTTATTAACTATTTTAATATATATATATTTAAGAATTTTTAAATATAATATATACTTTAGAAGAGTTAGTAAGATAAGTATAATAAAGACGTTAGAATATTATATATCTCTTTATACCTTAGAAAGTACTTAAATACTTCTACTAATTAAGATTAAGATATTAGTATTAGAGAGATTAAGCGATCTTAAGCTTAGATAAAAGAGTAAAGTATTTTAAGTATATATTAATATAGTAACTTCTATATATAAAAGCTCTTATAATTATATTTACTACTAGTCTTAATAGTATAGCTTTTATAGACTAATTATTAACCTTCTATAAGTAATCTCTTAGAGACTTTATAATATATCTTCTCTATATCTATAAAATTACTTAGTAAAATATTCTAAGCTAATCTTAGAAATAGTTCTAGCTAAGAAGATTAATCTATAAACACGTTCTTCTTATTATTAAGATTAAAAGTAGTCTTTTTATTCTTTAAAGCTTAATTATTAGTATTATTTTTAACTATTTATACTATAGAAGTAATAGTATATCTAGAGTCTTAGTTTTTATAAAAATAGAGTAATCTTTTAAGCTTATAATACTATTCTTTATTTAAGCTAGTAGTTAGGATTTATAAGAGAATTAAGTCTTTCTAATAAGTATAATTAGCTTACTTCTTATTAATATCTTTCTATTTCTTTTATATATACTCTCTTATATCTTAAAACTTAGTCTTACTTTTTTCAATCTTAAGACTATCTAAGATCTTATTAAAAGTAGCTTATATTAACTTATTATATCTAGCTTTTATATAGTAATAGAATAGTATACTCTTAAGATAGTTATTAGCTTTTATAAGATAGTCTTATCTATAGTTTTTAAGGTTTTAATCTATTATTTAATTAGAGTACTATATATAGAGAAAGTCTTTAATAGTATTATAAGAAGAGAATTAATTACTATTTTTACTAAATACGTTCTTAATTATAAGTTACTTAATAGTAGAGTTATTAAAAAGAGCGTATTTAATATACTATTATATATTAAGCTTCTCTTTTATCTAAGTTATAATCTATTAAAAGTAAGCTTTAATAATTTTACTATTCTTATTAGAAATAAGAAAGAAAGTAGATAATAAGTATATACTCTTAGAAAAGTAGTAAACTAATAAGAAGAGCTTCTACTTAAAGTAATTAGTTTTATAAATAGAATTAAAATAGTATAAGATATCTATCTTTTACTAGAAGTTTAAGTCTCTTCTCTTTTACTTATATAAATCTCTACACTTTATACTCTTTATTACTTTTTAGCTTACCTTTCTTAGAGCTCTTTTCTTATTTATTAATAATAATAGAGTTATAAAAGTAGAGTTCTTTTTTTATACTATATACTTCTTTAATTATTCTACTATTCTCTCTATTTTAATAAGAACTCTATCTTATTTATTAGAGAATTTAAGAGACTCTAGTAATTCTACTACTTTATAAAAGAGATTATTAAATCTACTATTAACTTTTCTAATAATAGTATTAAGTAATTCTTTCTAATTATATATATTCTTAAGTATAAGATAGCTACTACTAGCGTTTTTAAGTTATAGTTATAATAATACTTCTCTAAGAGTAGCTATAATATTAGAAAGTTAATAGTCTTTTATAAGTTATTCCTCTACTATATAATATATTATATAATTCTATACCTTTTTATTATAAGTCTAAAGTATATAGTTATAATCTCTAGTAGTAGATAGTTATATAATTTATATATTTACTTTAATAATATATAGTATATTATTCTAATACTATAATTATATATAGAAGAGGAATTCTAAGAGAGTTTAATTACTTTATTCTTTACTATTATAGTAGCTAGCTATTTTAAATAACTAAGATTATATAGTATATACTATATATATAAGGTTTTAGTAGTTATTATTTTATATTATCTAATTTAGAAAGGTTTTAGATCTTTTTATACTATTCGACTCTCTTTTTATATAGTCTAAATCTCTTATATATAGCTGTCTACTCTTCTATAGTTAGAAAAGACTAATTTAGTCTTTTCTTCTATATAAGTATCTAAAATTTATATATATTATTCTTTTAAACACACTTCTATATATCTCTTTAATAGTCGTATATATTTCGTATTATTATAACTATACTATTATTTAGTTTATATCTAAATATATAATTATATTATAACGTTTCTTAATCGCTATTTTAATTAAATTAAAAGAGATAGCTATAGAGAGTCGAATTCCTCTATAGAGAGCTAAATAGTCTTAATATACTTAAATTGTCTTTAGCGTATTTAAAGAATATTAGTAGAATTATTAAAAGCTTAATCTTAAAAGAGAAGATTAATATAATAGTACGAAATATATACTACTATAGAAGAGATATATAAGAGTACGTTTAGTAGAATAATATACGTAGATACTAGGCTCTAATATAGAAGAAAAGGCTAAACTAGCCTTTTTTTAAATCTAGGAGAGTAGGTAGCTATATATAAGAGGTTTAGATAATATAAAAAGAGGTCTAAAACCGAATAATATAACGTTAGCTAATATAAAAGCTCGAACTCTACGAAGTACGTATAAACGTATTTAACTCTCCTAAATTAGATAATATAAAATAATAATAGCTAAAAGCTAAATATACTATAGCTAAACTATATATATAGTAGATACTCCTAGCTATCTAGAATAGCTTAGATAATAGACTATTATATCTCTCTCTCTTAAAAAGACTCGTTCTCGAGTCTATCTATCTTATTATTCAAAGCTGAATCGAGATATTATAAGTGTTATAATATTGTTTTTATTATAAATAATAGATTAGTTAGAGTCTAACTCGTAGCTAACTCGGTTCGAAGATACTTTATTTATTATAATTTATTATAAGCGAGATATTAGTTCTAAATCGTATTCGTAGATACTTATATAAGAGACTTTGTTTCTAGTTCTTCTATATTAAAAGTAAGTATTTACGTTCGCTAAAAGAGTATAGTCTAATTCTATCTAGTAGGTTAAAGAGAATTTAAAGTAAAGTTAGAAAAAGTTCAAAGTAAAGTTAGAGACGAATATAGAGTAGAGTCGGAAGTTGTTTAATTAAGAGATAGTAATAACTTAGCTAAGAGCTTACTTCTAAGTTTCGTTCTAATTCGTATCTAATTTAAAGAATTTAAATAAAACTTCTAGTCTAGCTAGAAGTAAAAGAAAGTAAGACTCTATACTAGAGTTAGTAGAGTTTTAGCTAGGTTAAAAGCGAGGTTATTATTAAATATTAAAAATACTATCTAAAGTTTCGAATAATAAAAGAGATAGTTATAGATATAGTAGTATCTAAGTTTAGATATTTTAGTTATATAAAACTATATTACTTAGGCTTATAAGCTGTCTTATTATCTTTAGTAATTTAAGTCTAAATTAGAGTACTTAAGAACTTATTTATACTTATCTTCTAATTCTAATTCTACTTTGTCTAATTCTATATTAGAAGTAGTAGAAGATTCGTTATTAGATTATAGAGAGTTTAGAACTAGACTAGATAGAGAGGTATTATTTTAAACTAAAGTACTAATATCTTATAACTTAGTGTTTTAGTATATCTTCTTATCTATAGCTAAAAGATTAGATACTATTCTAGCGAAGTTGTTTTTCTAAACTCTTTTCTTTATAGTAGCTAAGTTTTAGAGCTAAGGTATAATCTTTTCTTATATATAAAAGAACTTATCTAATTTCTATACTTCTCTAAGTATAGCTGTATTTGAAAAGTAACTTCTAAAATTAGTAAAAGTTTTTTTTAGCATTTATCTATAAAGATCTAAAAGCGTTCTAAGTATTCTTCTTCTTATAATTAGTTAAAAAGTATATCTTTAAAAGAGTAATTATATCTTCTTAATCTTTGAAAATAAGAACTAAATCCGACCTATATCTAGGCTCTAGGTAGTTCCTAGCTAGTCTAGTTATTATACTCTAAATAAGAGCTTTTTAGATTAGTAAGATACTATAATAATCAGCTTTTATATAGAGTCTATTATATACTAATATCTTCTATTATTAGTATATAAGTAAAATGTAATTATCTAAAGGTTTACTCTTTTTAGTTATCTTACTTTTTTATTAGAAGGTATTCGAAGTAGCTTTAGTACTATATTAGATAGAGATAGATTATTAGAAGGTATTAGAGGTAGTAGCGTCTCTTAGCTAAAAGGAGTATAACTTTAGACTTGAAAGTAGAAGAGAGTTCGATTAAGAAGAGTTTAAAAGAGAGTCGGATTAGAGAGTATTTAGAGATAAAGTAAGTTATTAACTTTAAATGTCGCTTACTCTCTTTTCTAGCTTAGCTAGCTAATCTTTTATTTCTTGATTTTCTACTTCTAAAGCTTATATAACCGTCTATATCTAGTCTATATTTAAAAAATCCTACTAGTCTCTTTAACCTTTTATATTTTAAGACCTTTTAGGTCTTAGTATACGAGTATAATTTAGAAAGAGTTTAGAGAGTTTTTCGAAAAAAGAGACAGTAGTAGCTCTAGAAGATAGTTTAATATCTTATTAGAGAATAGAAGTTAATATAATATCGATTTAGAGAGAGAGAGAGATAAGATTAGATTTAGAAGCCTTTTGCGATAACTATAATATATCGACTTTCTAAATCTTATATAGTAGTTCTTATATAGAGAGAGTTATAAGAAGCCTTAGAGACACTTAGCGTATTCTGCTTTCTTAATATATAATATACGACTTTTACTAGCTATCTATAACTGATACTAAACTCTAATATTACTAGATATCTAGGAAGTCTCTAGAATCCTAGCTATTTAATATATTATTATAACTAATCCGATTCTAAGCTAAGTCGAATTCGAAATAAAATATATAACCGACGTACTTAAAAGAGATATTATTTATACTATTACTAGTGAAGAAAAGTTTAGCCTTTTTATATAATAGTACGAAAGATATAATACTATAGAAGAGATATATAAAAGTATATTTAATAGAATAATATACGTAGATACTAGGCTCTAATATAGAAGAAAAGGCTAAACTAGCCTTTTCTAACTCTAAGAGAGTAGACAGCTATATATAAAAGGTTTAGACAATATAAAAAGAGATCTAAAACTAAATAATATAACGTCGGCTAATATAAAAGCCTAAACTCTACGAAGTACGTTCGAAAGTCTAGATAAACGTATAGACGTATATAATCTTCCTAAATTAGATAATATAAAATAATAATAGCTAAGAGCTAAATATACTATAGCTAAATCTTATATATAGTAGGTATCTCTAGCTATTTAAGATAGCCTAGGTAATAGACTATATATACTTATAGATTAGATAAAGTAGTCTTTATATTAAAGTAGTAAAAGATTAAAGAATTAAAGTATTAATATTAGATCGAGTATCTATAAATAGATATATCTAGCTACTAATTTATATATAATCTACTATTTATATTAAATAGATAAAAAGCTTAATTTTATTTACTTTTATATATAAATTATACTTAAGCCTAGTAGCTAGACATAAGAGATCTAGAGAGCTAGCTCTCTAAGAAAAAGATAAGTATCTTATACTATTACTATAGAAACATATCTAGAAGTTAGATAATACTTTAAAGAAGTTAATATTTTTATTAGTTTTATTAGTTTAACTAGTTAAGTATATATTTAAGTGTTTTATAAGTATTAGACACTTTTAAATAACTATTTAAGTTATATTTATAGTTTTAAAGATATTAGTAATTAGAAATATAATAATATATATATATAATATAAAAAGAGTTTAAAATACTTCTAAAGTAAATAGAAGAATAAGAGATTAAATCACATAGTAGCGTACTTAGTACTCTAAGAACCTCTACTAGCGTTAGCTATAGAATAGCGTAATCTATTTTAAGAACGCTTAAAAAGTTATAGAGTTAAGTAATAAAGAGTTAATAAAAACTTTATATATAAAGTTTAAGTTCTATAACTAGTTATCTCTTAGTTACTCTAATATAATATTACTTTACTCTTTAGTTCTTAGTCTTTAATTTCTTATTAACTTTCTTTAGATTAAATTAGTTCTTCTTTTTATTAAAAACTTTATATTAATATATAATTTATAGCTATTTACGTTGTTTTCTTAGCTACTACTTATAATAGCCTACTATCTAGGCTATTCTAGATAGCTAGAAGTACCTGCTATATATAAGGTTTTAGTAGTTATTATCTTATATTATCTATTTTAGAAAGGTTACGTAGGTTCGGGCTTTTATATTAGCCGACGTATATTATTATTCGGTTTCGTACTCTTTTATATTCTCTAAACCTCTTATATATAGTAGCCTACTTTCCTAGAGTTAGAAGAGAGATAGTTTTTCCTTTTCTTCTATATTAGAGTCTAGTATTTATATATATTATTCTATTAAACGTACTCTTATATACCTCTTCTATAGTAGTATATATTTTATACTATTATACTACTCTATTATATATTTCTATATAATAGATATACTACTTTTTACTAACTTAAAGTCCTTCTAGTATTATAGCTACTTTAAATATATAATTAATAAATCGAGATCTCTATACTCGTTTTATCTGCTTAGAATACGTAAGCTTAGTAATCGCTAGAGAGTTAATAGCTATAATAAACGACGAGATTACTACTTATATACTTCTACTAAATTATCTATTCTTTTTAAGATTTTAACTAATAAACTCTAGCTTCTTCTAATACTTATAAGAGACGGAATATAAGAACCGATAAGTAGATTAAAGCTTATTAATCTCTTACTAGTTATCTAGAGAGAGAGAGACGAATTTAACTACTATTATAAGTAAAATAGCGTAATTAAGTAGTAAATATAGAAATCTAGATAGAGTTAGAGATAAAGGTAAATCGTTTAGTAATATTCTCTATTATCTATTAGGTTTATATCACCGATAGCCGGCGGTCTCTTATAAATGACTTCTTTTCTTATTATTACTTCTTAGCTTAGAAATATCTAATATAGCTATCTTACTTAAGTTTATCTTACTTTATATATAGTAGTAGTATACTTACTCTTCGTAATATAGGTTTCATATATACTAATAAACAAGCAATATTTTAACTAAGCAAAAGGAGGCGTGCAAATACTACCCCGATAGTATATATGCTATATCCTAGGATATAAAATGAGGGTGTTTTCGTTTTAGCTTCCGTTCCCGTCCAATGATCAAGTGTTCCCTGCGGGATTATTCCGGTGAGTAACCTCGAATGATGTCACTAAATCGCGGGGTAAATTCGGAGGGGAACTCAGCATTCGTAACTATTGGCAGCTGAAAGAGATCTTGAGCGGGAAAACCTTAAAAATTGGGAAATAGAACAGTTTAGAAGCATCTGGGAAGGAACGACATGGTGGGGTTGCCGAGGCTGCCCCGCTGGAGCCCGTACAATACATAAGCAAGTAGGAAGCCCTTCCACTCACTTCAGGTTTTCTTCACTCCAAAAACTACAACAAACAACTCTTTGACCAACTGATCAAACGAAACCAAATCCTTCAAAATGGCACCACAATATAAAGTCCTCTTCGTCCTCACATCTCACGATAAGTTGGGAGATACTGGCAACCCCACTGGATGGTACTTGGTTCGTCCCATTTCCTCTCTCGACTCAATGGCACAAAATTAATCAATTGAGTTTGAAGCCAGAATTTGCACACCCTTACGAAGTCCTTGCCCCCCATGTTTCAATTACCGTCGCTTCTCCAGCCGGCGGATCCTCCCCACTCGATCCATCCTCCATCGAAGCCGCAAAAGACGACCCCGTTAGTGTCAAGTTCTTGAAGAACAGAGAAAGTCTATGGAAACAAACCGAAAAGCTCGATAGCTTCCTCGGAAGAGCCGGAGAGTTCGAAGCCATATTTTTCGTTGGTGGTCATGGACGTACGTCTCCTCCTTCTCGGATTTTCAAACCCTGCATGATATGTTTATCATACGGGTGAAAACACCCACTAACCCAAACACACAGCAATGTTCGACCTAGCAACCGATGAAACCTCCCACAAATTAATCAACGAGTTCTACGCCAACAACAAAATTATTTCAGCTGTCTGCCACGGTCCTGCAGCGCTCACACACGTAAAGATTCCAGGTGGAGGATTTCTGTTGGATGGCCAACGTGCGACCGGGTTCTCCAACACAGAAGAGGATGCAGTCGGATTGACGGCAGCTATGCCATTCAGTTTGGAGGATAAATTGAACGAGGCCACCGGAGGCAAATATGAGAAACACGCCGATTGGGCTCCAAAGGTTGTCGTTTCGAGAGAAGGGAGATTGATTACGGGGCAAAACCCAGCAAGTGCTGCACCTGTCGGACAGGCCATCTATGATGCTATTTTTGGGCAGTTGACGACTAAGGATGAGGTTTAAAAAGTTTAATAGAGACTAGTTTGATCGGGCAAAAGAATATTATCAATGATTCATGGCTTTTCCTGCCTCTCGTATAGACACAGTGAGGGAGTTGTCAAATTCTGTAGTCTTGGAGGTGAAAATTCTCCGCTCAATTATTGAAAAACAGCCGGTGGGCTGAGAGGTATCCCTTCAGTTATCCTTACACCCCACGTGATTTAGTGGAACGCGGTTCTAACCTTATATTTCCAGCCCTGACGCGACTAAATATTTAAATTATTATCTTGTTCTTTAAACCTTACTAAAGTATATAACAATGTAGAAATTGAATAATGATTTATAAAAAGCCCTACTAAAAAAATCATCATTTTAGCGTAAGTTAGCCTATAATACGAGTATATAAGCTGAGTTTCCCTTACCTACTCCTACTACTTCTACTACTTCCACCGCCTCTTTTATACTCTTTTATCCTTCTTTTTAATTAATATACCTCCTCTAGAATAGCACAAGGCTAATACTACTCCTAGTACGAAAAAGTCTACTAAAAGAGCCTTAAAAGCTACTAAAAAAGTCCTCAAAAAGAAGGCCTCTTAAGTACGCCCCGTAGACGTGTTTCTTGCTTCAATTCAGATTTTAATATCTTAGCACTCCTAAACTGGTTTAGCAGCATCGTAGTTCGAAGCTACCTAGATTTTAGTCTAAAACTACCTTAAATGAGAGTAGTTTTAAACCGGACTGCTGAACGCGTCTGCACGTGGGGTGTAAGGATAACTGAAGGGATACTTGATTCAATAATACTAGAGCTGAATTATGTCTAGACACATACCAATTCAAGTCAAGAAATCTCTTTATGAATTGAATGCGCAGTGGAAAAGCAAACGTCTATTTGACTCTAACTCCGTCTACCTAATAGTATGTTCAAGAAGAAAATGACAACGATCTCAGGGCACTAGTCCAGCATAGAAAAATTACACCCGCAACCTCTTTCCAAAGCCTTTCAACACTCCCTCATCGCTCCCGTATGTCTCCTTGTACTTTTCTAGGACCCCTAGGGTAACATTACTTCCACCACAAACAACAATGACAGCATTTTTCTTCTCATATTCCTCATCACTGAGTCCCTGACCAACAATCTTTCGGATGGTGCCATTGTAAGCAGCTGCAATACTGACCCCGCAAGCAGCCTCAACAAGAACCCGCTCATCATCCGCGAAACAAACACTTGCAATCGCGGCTTCGGCATCGGAAAAGACAACAGACTTGACCGCCTCAGGATACGAGGAAGCAAGTTCGTATGCTCGTGACGCAACTTGCGTAGCACCGAGCGAGGTAGCGATCGTGGTAATAGCATCCAGTCGGCTCAACTTCCCCTCCTGTAAACTGTGTGCCAAACTAGCAGCACCCTCAGTTTCGACAGCCAAGACCTTGACAGTAGAAAGTCGACCATGCTTCTCCAATCCAAACATGATACCAGAAAACAACCCACCACCACCAACACTGCAAACTACAGCATCACAGCCGCCATATGGTTGTGTTTGTTCCTCAATCTCGTCCATCACTGTTGCATTTCCAGCCCAGACATCCGGGTGATCGAATGGAGGAACGTAGACACCATCTGCATCTTTTGCAAGCAATTCTTCTCGTAGATAGTTGTCTGCTTCCCGCCAATGTGCCCCGACTTGCTTGACTTCCGCGCCAATGCTTTTTAACTTCTCAATCATGAATTGAGAGGTAGATGTAGGAACAACGATTGTTGCGGGACGGTGGAGGGAGAGTGCTGCCGTTGCACATGCGAGTCCTGCGTTACCACCAGACGAGCAGTAGAAATGTACTGGGGCATTTGGAGGGTGGACTTCGATCGCGCGGGACATGAGGTTTCCTATGCCTCGGGATTTAAAGGAGCCAGATGGTTGGATGGTTTCGAGTTTGAGGAAGATGTTACTGAAAGCGAACTGTTAGCATTCCCTTGCTTCTCTGGAAGAGAAAATGGTATACCATCCAGCATATCGTGAAAGCGAAGTTGAACGGTAAAGGGGAGTCTCAACCCATGGTTGGGGAGTAGGTGGTAGAGAGGTACCAGCTTCTCCGTGGGATCCCATCGTGATGTCTGTAGCAATAGTTGATGAATGAAAAGAGAATTTGATAGAGTTCCCGAAAAGAAAAGTGTGCGATTGTCTAAGGAGAGATTATATTTGAAGAGATCAAAGAAGAGAAGAGAAGCGAATATTAAAGAAATAAAAGGAAAGTTATAGGAAAGTGTGCAATAACTGTGTAGGAACCATCTTACACCACGCCCTGTAGTAGGTCATTCTAGTGGAGTAAATTTAAGTTCCCAGCACCAACAGATAACGATAAGAAGGGAAGGAACAAATGGAGCCGCTGCTAAGCGTAGCTTCCGATTTGCGGAGATGCATCAGGGGATGCAAGCGAGTCCAGGGGGTCAAAAGTTATAGGGTAATGAAGGGGCAGCTATAGGGTAATCGCAGCAACCTGCATGTTGCGCCGCATGATTGCTCGAAAAGTTATAGGGTAATTGATGAGGAGTTATAGGGTAATCGCAGTGACGTGTGCATGATTGTTTGAATAGTTATAGGGTAATAGCTCACAACCAGGGCGAGAAACAAGAGGAGAGTTTGCCAAGATGGAGAAGGAGTCCGCGAAAAACATGGGATGTGATATCACTAAATGACTGACTTTCTAGCGAAGAAAGTTGGATTGCGTGATTCTCGGGCAACTGGTTGCGTATCGTTATCTTGAGTTTGGAAAGTGATCAAGTCGGAACAAGGTTGGTTTGTTGTTCGATGTTGGAAAAGGTGGCCGGATTCGGAGTTGGATGTTAGGAACAATTTTCGCTGGAGCTAAATCGCTTAACAAGCTCGATTCAGGGGAAGTTTTCCCTCCCCCATTTTTGACTACACTAAGTCACTTTGAAAGTAAGCTTTAAGGAATCCAATCTTCTCCGTCGAAATCAAAAGACCGTGAAGAACTTCGCAGGACTGGAGAAGCTTTCCTCAACTGAAGTTCTATCGCCGTCTCTTAGCTATTCTCGCCCCCAAAACCGAAGCATCTGCATTTGATTCATCTCGCGTCAGAGGTTATGTTTCCACTGCGAGGCATCAAGTCATAGAACACAAAAAAAAAGTTGGAAATAATTGGATATTTTCTGCCCAGCTAGCCCCCTCTCATTTCCCCCTATAGCAATTCCAAAAAGCCAATACCAAGGCTACACAGGAATACAATCCCCCAAGTATAATACACTCCACCAATATTACCCCCAAGTATGTTTCTAATTTCCCTTTTTCCCATCATAGTATATACATAAAAAGCCACCCTCATATCCTCCCACCTTGAACAACCTCCCGTTTAAGTAACTCCACCTCACCACTCTCCGCAGTCCTCCGTCTTTCCAAAATCCATCTCTGCCCCGTAACAGGATCTTCTTCCTTCAAATAACTAACACTTTCCGCACTGGCAGAATGTTTATGCCTACTCAATTTCCTCGTCTCATCCTTACCCCCATTTTCCTCATTTTCCTCATTTTCCTCTCGGACCGGCTCAGTAAGAGTAGCCGTGCTCTGTAACATAACAGTCGGACTCCCAGACGTAGAGTCCTCGCTCATTATCCCAGCCGTCCCACTCGCAGCTTCGCTCACGAAACTGATTGCGCTGTTCTTCCTCCGATGGCCTTGGGCCGCGTAAGGAATTGGATTTGAAGGCCCGCTTCCGCTTTGTGACCATGGCGGGAGAGCAACATCATCGGGACCCCCGGCACTTTTAGGACTGCCAGCCGTACTGCTGTGGAGACTGGGTTGACTTCCACCCCATGCACCTCTCCTCAATTTTAGCAAGGAATTCAAACTCATATCGCCTCCTTCATACTCAGGTGAACTCATCAAACCCGCTAACTGAGACAGGCCTGGGCTAGTGAGCGACGCAATACCAGGACTGGCAAAAGAGCCATACATTCCAGGTGACATGAAAGAGTTCCGGTTCGAGTACTCACTCCGCTCTGTAATAGGTGTCAAGTTTGGTTCTCGAACAACGATTCTTCCGCTTTGAGCGCGACTGAGACCGTCGGCTCCACGAGGGCCAAAATAACCCCCATTGGCATACTCGGCTTCTTGTGCCGCTGGGGCAGAGTAAAAGCCAAATTCTTGTCCATAAAATCCATCGCAGTCACTTGCAAGTGCCTCCGCATTCGCAGCAGCAATAATAGCATCATCTTCAAGTTCATCATCATAATCAAAGTCATCTTCTATCTCATAATTGGGCGAGAAGGGTTCATAATGGGAGGTGTTTTTGCTTGAATCCGTTACAAGACCGGGTTGCGAGTCCTCAGGTTCGGGAGGGGTGTTGTTGGTTGGAAGACTGTCACGGCGGAACTTGCCATTTGCCGCTGCATTGAATGCAGCAGCAGCAAGAGCTGACTGATATGCAGCTAGGGTATCCTGCGTAAGTCCTTGAGAGGGTTGTTGAGTAAATAGCTGGCTTCCGATATGTTGTGATATTGAAGGTTTAGGTGCCAAACCACCGGCGAGTGGTGAGTTACCATGCGGTCCCTCTTCGGTTGTTGCTTTCGCATCTTCCGACGGCTTGGGGTCCCTTTTCGCTTCTTGTTCAGCAGGGATAGACGGCTGATCTGGTGCTATATTGGGCGGAGAATAGAGCGTAGGGATAGAAGGGGAGAGAGGTTTCAGAGGCCTTCCATATTGGTCGGTATCAATGTTGTCAAAGACCGATTCATCGAATGTAGAGACCTGTTCATCGCCCCCGAAGCCAGTGATAATCCCATCGTCAAAGTAGAGATCATCGTCATCATCAATTTTGGCTGGTCGAGGAAAGCTCTGTGGAGAGAAATTTTCGTATGAGGGACTCTTGATGTTGTCTTGTGCAGCCTGGACATCAATGCCGTGTAGGCCCAAGCCTTGCGGTATATCGACACCCGCAGTCTCTTCCTCAACAGGAGAAACCGGGGAATCCACAGTTTGCAGGTTTGAGCCTGTGTGAACATAGGGAGAATTTTTGGTCACCGCAAAACCAATGACCTCACCACTCGCATCTCGGGGTGTTTCCGCAGCTCCTGGGGAGGTCGGGCTAAGTTGCGTGAGCCATGATTGCTGGAACGAAAATCCAGTGAGGTTCTCGCCACTAGGGAGATAATCCGCCTTGTACCCTTCTCCTCCAGGGTTTTCTTCTTTTTCGTGCTCTATTTCCTCCTCCAGCTCCTTCAATTCCTCCTCAAAAGGCTCTTCTAAATAAGGGTCGTCCTCCAGGTCAGCGTTAACCCCCGGAATTCTCTCTTCAAGTCCATCATCGTCGTCCATATCATCATAATCATACTCATCATCAAAATCTCCAAATTGATCGTCATCGTTCGCTTTGTCGGCTTGTTTCTCCAAAGTCCTCTGGCGATGCCTATCTTCTAGTAACCTTTCCTGCTCTGCGGCACCAATCATATCGAAACTAAAGCGCGATGAGGTGCTCTTCATATGCTTTGGAATGGCATCCTTGGCAGACACCTCGGAAACATTTCGAGATCTACCTTTCTTGGTAGATGGATGGGGTTTGGTTGGTGTCGCAGACGCATCTATTGAAATCCTTTTATCTTTGACTGATTTGCGGTCCGCGCTCTTTGGTGGCACTGGAGGCCGGGCTTCAGGTATAGAACTGTTTACATTTATCTCCTCGACCGCCGGAACTTGCTTTTGCAAAACATCGTTGCTTTTTGGTGTCGAATTTAGATCAACCGGTCTTTGAGCGCCTTTGGCGTAAGGGGGCTTCGGTAAAGGCAGGTCTGTCAAATCATTTGCTTTCCGGACGTGGGGTCCCGCGGCTGGGTATTGTTCTTCTTCAAAATCCTCTGTAAAAACAGGCGTATGATTCCCACCACTCCACCGACCACTTGCAGCGTCTTCTATGGGATTCGGGTCGTTGGGTTGGGGATTTGGGCTGCGCTGGTATGGCTTAGTGGTATTCGGGTCTTCTACTCGCGCATCGTTATACGGCACACTTCTTCGGGGGCGAGGAGCACTGAAATCATGGACAACCGTTCCCCGAATTCTAAAGTCAAGATTTTCTGATGCGTTTTGCCCGGCTTTAATAGTTACTAGCGCTTCTGGGTTTAATTGTGGAATGGCGTGCGAAGTCCTACGACGGGCTAGGAGAGACATTGGATTAAGCAAATTTAATCTTGTCTTTCCGGATTTCGACGGTGCTGGCTCGAATTTCGAGACATTTTCCGCTGGTGGGGGAGTTGGCAATCTCGCACCAATGGGCCGTCTTCCTGTTGGTATTGAATTATTTTGGCCATCTGCTATATAATATTGATTAGGTTCGGGAGATTTCTGCCTGGAAGTTCCTTCGCTGTTCAGTGATGGCGACAGAGTACTCTGTGAACTGCTGTAATTCGCCGGGCCACTATTTCCTGCTGATTCCGGCCTCTGAGATGAACCGTACGGCATTCTCTGGTGATTGTTATATGAGAAGCCATCCCGTGATCGTGTGTTGCCTTTTGAATTATCCAAACCATGTGTCCGCGGTTCTCTTTCTCCAGTCCTAAACCACGAGGAATCGCTCGATAAAGGAGGCGCATCACCCCCAGATGTTATACGGGTGATGCTCGAGGATTCGGATGGCGATAGGGAGTTATGCGTTGGGTTTGGAGAGGTTGACTCTTGCCATCGTTGAGGGTGCCCATGGTCAACTGGATGGGAGGGTGGCTCGAAGGAGGGTACCTGCTCTGCCGGAGACGAAGGAGTAGATGGCGTGCGCTTGTGATGAGGTCGCAAGTAGGAAAACATTCTCAAGTCCCCAAAAGCTCGTCTTGTCTCGTAGGTTTCCTTCGCCGTACCACCTTCTACGTTATGGTCCGTATGCGCGAGCAGTGGCCGATATTTGAATCAATGGCAGTATCCCGTCGTATGCTTGATCTCGAGGTTCAAGCGAGTTGAGAGCTATTCATGGCGCCTCGAGGCTCGCTGTTGCCCTCCGCGTGTGGAAGAAGACGATGGTAGATTGTGGCATCTACAAGTCAACCAAAGAATCCCAGCAAGGTAGACTGGAAGGCAGAAGCCGAATCCGCCGCCACATGTGAAAACGGAGAGCCCAACACCTTACGGGCAAGTGCGTAGGGCGGCCGGTATCGCTTTTGCTTTTGCAATTGGATGAGGTCGAATCGGCGGCCGAGACTCGGGAGTTGAAGCTATCGACAATTGCGATAGATGGTGGTAGTTGCAGGGAAGAAGCAGAAGAGGCTCGGATTTTGGTGAATAATTGAACTCTTTTTTTATTATTAAGGGGCGGTCGGAAGAAGCTGGTGACTTTGGTGGTGAGATTCGATGTCAGAGTGACTCTGTCGAGGAAAGTTCAATTTGGCGTGAGGACGCGGCAGGGCTCACAAAAATACACTGGCGTGGGGGTCTTGAAGGCTGGCGCCCGCCAGTACAGCGCAGCCTGCTCCACATCCCACTGGTTTCAAAATCCGAGTCCAGATTCAAAGCGACGATCAATAGCTTCACAACTGATGGTGATAGGCCGAACTACCTAAAATAAACTTCTTTCGACTTTATTGGGCATTGTATATTAACTCAAGATATTCCGGGGTACCTGGTAAGGTTAGGTACAGGGTAAGCATTTTCCCCAGCCAGGGGGAAACTTAATACTTTTTATATCGCTCTATGTGAATCGGGTGGGGATTTTTTTCAAATCTTGTTTTGCAATCAACTATTCTTATATTGATCTGTATTGATACTATCAAGGGATGTATAGGAAACCCTTGATATACGAGTATATAAATTAGGAGAGGTTGTTTACTTTCGCAGCTGTTCTAGGGAGCTCCAATTGACAGCTTAGTATAAAAACAAAAATAAATCTTCATCGGCGACAAGACTAATTGTTTCTTAGCTCTTCTTTCTGTGAAGTTATAACATTATAAAAATGGACTTCGATGTTGATAGGTTGCACCGTATAGCTAGCTTATGGCGTCCTTCTCAGCCCTGCCACCATCTGAATTGAGAAAACCATCCCATGGAACATATATATAGACAGCTAAAAGGCGGCTATATCCTGTCAATCTCCATTTCTACAATCGAATCTAACATCGCCTAAAAAGGAAGTCACCAAAGAAAACACTGAGACCCCCAAAACACTATGCTTCCTAGAAGCATTCGACGCAAGACGCCATAAAGAAATTGATGAAGCAGAATACATACACCAAAATCATCTACACCTCCTCCACACTCCCGGAAACCAAGAACATCCATATTGCGCCGGAAAAACCGAAGATGACGAGGAAAGCGCGTGGGAGAAAAAAGATGCCGAGTTATTGGAAGTAGATCCAATCCTGGGCTTTGAAAAGAGAAGCGGCCATCACCGGTAAGCTATTACACCATTTCTATAAAATCCCATTGAACAAACCCCCAGATATCACCCCCTTCGAAGAAATATTCGCCGCCCTCCGCGCAGCAGCAGGTCTCGAAAGAAATCAAACTCGCCCTACAAAAAACTCCCAAAAGATTACTACAGAGACGACTCCTCAATAGGTCTGCACAACGAATAAAAGCTACGAATATATTCAGAATATTCACGATTTTCCACGGATAAATTACCCTTCGAATTATTCAAGAATAAGGAGAGTTTAGGGTGTAAATAGCAGTCGTTTATTCATGAATATTCTGTATTCTCCACCCTTTTAGTATGGTTTCCCACTTATCTAAACATATATAAAAATCCCCCGCTTTCGTCGTCTCAATTAGGCTACGCCGGGGCGTTTCTAAGCTAAAAAAGTAGATAAATTATTAAATAAGGTAAAAAGAGTAGAGCCTTTCAACTCTTTCAACGCCTTAGCTTAAAGGTCACGTATATAATGCTTTAGAAAGTGGGGTGTTATGTGATACCCTTTAATAATAACACCCTATTTCACATAATATAAGTGATAAAGAGTAGAGACGATAGTAATCTATTAATAATAATTAAAAGTAAGTGAATTTATAGTTTAGTTATATTTAAATATATATATAAAAAGGGAGTAAAATTCAACTTATATAAACCCTCTATACTAAGACCTAGGGGGCGGATATTAAGCTTAATGGATAGAAACTATTCGTAATATATTCATTTAAGCTCTTATCGCTCGAATAATCGCTCGAATACTATATATTTATTTAATATTTATGATGAATAATTAATATTTTATTCATCTATTCGTTGTGCAGACCTACTCCTCAATCATCGCTCCTTGCTTCTTGTCATATCTTGTGAAATGGTCGCTTTGACGAACAGTTTCGGAGCCAATGCTTTCTTATCTTCAGAGCTTGGCAGCGGCTCAGATTTTGTATTCTCTTTCTTCAATTTCATATGATAAGGATGTGTCTCTTGCCTCTCTCGATCAATTGCGATCGCTCGCTCTCACTTGATATCTTGTTCCCGTTCACGACGTTGTTGCTCTTCTCTTTGCTGCTGCTTCTGGAGGAGCTCTCTTTGTCTTCCAGTTTGCTCAGTCGTCGTTGTTGTTCTTGCTCACGTCGCTCTTTTTCCAAACGCAAGGCAAACTGCGTCTCAACCTGAGCCTCCTCGGCAACCTGGATTGTCCTTTTGGACAAGCTAGAATCGTTTGAAGCAGCTTGAAATGATGGTCGTTGCTAGGTTTTTGTGACAAAGTACCCAAGTGGCGGGCCTCTTGGTCTGTTATTCTGTTGAACAGGTGACGTTTGTTGAGCAGGCTGTGGCATGCTGGTTATGGAAGCAGGTGGCGTTACCTGGTTGCGAGAAAAGGAGGAACTGTGCTGCTGTCACGCCTTTTGATCAAGATAATTGCTACTTCGGCTTCTCTGGGCGTTGACATGCTTGTTGTATTCTGCCGTGTTTTGACTAACTTGATCATAAATAAATTGACCTAGAGTATACTGAAAACCTTCATACTCATTGACCAGACTGTTATTTTGACGCAAATTGCTAGGGAGTGTTGTTCCCGTGGTAAGTGACTCGGTTTTCGGTGTTGATGGCGAGTTGATGTTATAAGAGCCACTTGTACAGTGATTGTGAATGAGTGTTGCTGATGAAGGTGTTGAGAATAGAGGAGAAATGGCGAGCGTTGGCGTACCCATTGTTCGTGAGATGAAATCTAGTGGATTTTCTCTGACGTGACCTTGCTCTGGAACATGTTCCTGTCCGTTGTCAAAGTTGGGCCTCGAGCCGAAGCCAAAGCAAAGGAATTTAGCACCGATGTAATCAAGCTCCTGCGCCCACTTCCTTACGGCGTCATCTGGAATCTCTCATGGTTCAGATCGAATGGCAGTACCCCATCATTAGTTGAGATGATCAAGAATCACATCTACCAGGCTCTAAGACACGACCTAACACTTTTGCAAAAATACCCAGAAGACCTAAACGTAGCAGATTACCAATCGAACCTCACCGAAACCGAATGGATAGGCCTCCTCTCGCGTTTCATGCAAAGTGCTTCCTAGTCATCGAAGCAGAAGACATCTTCCAAGTTCATCGAGAGAATCCAAAAAATGGGGTGCTCGCTTTCTAGGCAATTTTCAAGAACTTGTAGATCAAGCTGGGAGCTCGGGAACTTTGCTCAAGATCCTTGCCATTGGATAGGGAACCACGCTTTCAACTTTGCAGTCTGTGAGGTGTCGGATAGGAACAATCGTCTGATCTCAACGATACAACGACCGATACCTGCTCCGCATCATATGAGCAGGCGTATGGGACTAGGAAGAAGAGCCAATGCTGGGTGGTAACACTTGAACCCGAAATTTTGATGACTGGTGGTCTTAAGATGACAAAACAAAACATGTCGAGATATGAGGATATTCCAGTGCTAGTATTATGTTCTCTGAGAAATATAACCCATTGGCTTATATTGTCCGCTAGACATAAGGACAGAACGTCAAGGAACTTCATACCTCCTCACTGCATGCCTTCGTTCCAGCCCGCTCCTCTTTAAGAAGTGGCAAGCACACACATGTCAGCCCCATGGGCTTCGTTCCTTCTCAACGGCTCCTACAATTGTAGCACAACATTGAAAATCAGTCTCAAAAAATAAAAACACCCATAGTTTCGTATTAGCTGCCAAAAATGGAAGAAAAGGATAGCGTGCAGCTTACTTCCCAAATTATGCCCCCAAAAACTTCACGGGACGTAAAAAGCAGTTAAAACTATCTCCCAAAGAGCTCAGAAAAATACCCCAAAAACTTAAATCAAGACCACAAGAACCAGCGGATTTCTATTCGCATTTTCGTCCAGCCTCCAGGAGTAGGAACCAATAAACAACTTGCAATTAAACCACAATAAAACACATTAGAACCAATTAAAATCTCTCCCCTGGCATCAATTACCTATTAAACACTCATTCCAGATGTTCTGCGGAGTTTTTCTGGCTTTCTTTTGGACGTACTGTTGCCTTATTTTTCGTTCCCTCCAGTTCTTCCCGTGTCGCCATTTCTCCCGAGGCCTAGACCCAATTTACAATTCTCACCATAGCAATGCGCCCCGAACCGATTTCCATGTTTCCGATTCTCAATGAAAATATCGAGCTACGCGCTTCCATTGGACCCTCTGGAGTCGCTACATTGCAAGTATGTGGGTCGAACGGGGGTTTTGTTGTAGACCGTGTTCTCCGGTTGTCGGTCCAGTCAAGCCACGACCCGTCTCAACTCAACCAAGACCCGATATACCAGACCTAGAATTTAAGAATAATTATCAACAAAGAAAGCCAAATCAGGTGAGTATTTGGGCCATCATCTAAATGCTTATCTCACACCCCCCTTCCTATATACAAGATTGATTCCTCAGAGGCAAACCTTTCCAATTCTTACCCATCCACCACCTCAAAAGATGCATGCCAAAAGACCATCTTCAAATCTTTATTCCTCATACTTTCCACCAACGAAAGGCACAGTAGAATGCTCTAATTTATCTTTCAGGTATTCGTAAACGGTAAAGGTAACCGCTTGACCGGGTGCCACACGCATAATCCGAGGTGTGATCCCCTTGTAGAAAGCGTGAAATCCTTCTTGTCTGTTTTCGAGAGTTGTTAGAATATCGTCTTTACTTCTTTCCCCCAACTTGAAGGTCAACTGGGTCGGGGTCGAGGATAATTTCTCGCATTCGGTCCACTAGACCAATCTTCCTCTAAAAATTTCAGAGAATGAGGAGGGGACAGGGGAAAAGTGGAGAAAACTCACTTAAACATTTCCCCAGCAATAGCAACCATCCTCCCCAAAGCCGTCTCACCCACCCCCTTCGGCGTTTTTTGCAACCTCGTCTTAATAGTATCAATCGGCGCATTACTCAACGGTCCCATAGCCCCCGACACAAGCCCAATAACCGTAGTCTGATAACTCGGTAAGTTCTTCGTCCCCCCAATAGCATCCAACCCATCAAGTCCTTGATACTCCTGTAAAATCTCTTTAAACTTGGTATAAGCGGTGAAATTCACAGCTTGGTTGGAACCTTGTCGTAAAGCGGTGAGAGAGACACCGCGATAGAGGGCGAAAAAGCCTTCTTCTTTTATGACGGTGTAGAGGGCGTGTGCTGCGTTGCGGTATTTGGGGATGTCGAGGGGGTCGGCCATGGAGTGGTGTTGGGCTTGGAGGCGGATTTTGATTACTTCCATGGGGTTTACTACTGCCACTGCTTCTGTGACTCCTGCTGCTAGACCGGCTGTTTTCAATTGTGTTAGTAGATGTGATTTCCTAATATTCCGGTGATGGGATGTTTATTGGCTTACCAAGAAATGTAGATTTCCCACTCGCGACACCTGTTTGTTTATCTGCCAACATCCGCTTGTAGGCTTCGAAACTTGTGAATCTTATTGCCATCTTGGGAACGATACCCGTCATTACGGCACCGAGTCCTTTGTATAATGCTAAGGGTGTTTCTTTTCGTGCGATTTCCATGCCCGTCTTTACGAAACCGCGTTTGGGGGCATTTTTCGCTCGGGCTCGGGTGGAAAGTTGCATTCGTACTTTGATTGTATCTGTGGTTCTACAAATTAGTTTGCAGATAAAAGAGGAGAAAGAGGCAAGTGAACGAACCGAGGGGATGGCATACGAGTGCTTCCATCATGCCTGCGGTTCCGCCAGCTGAGAATTGGGTGTTAGCGGCAGTAAGTTATGGGAAATACTTGAGGGAAATACCTATCAGATTCGTCGCAGCAGATGTCGGTTTCTTGCCGTTTACACCATTTTTGGAAGCCATCTTGAATGGATATATGCGCCTGGCAGATGTATGAGACAAAAGCACTTGTCTTCCCCTCAAACCACCACGTTCCAATGCCAATAGAGAAGCTCGAAGTAAGGATATAATAACAGGAATGTGCAAGAAGTAAGCAGTCTGAGTTCAACAGCAGCAGCAGAATCCAGTTCAATGTATAGGAAGAGAGGAAGCAGAACAGAACGAAAGGAAGAAGTTGATCCGCTACCCTCGGTGGTGTTATGTTAGTGGCTCTGACTCCTACTTGGGGGAAGTGTAAATAGCAGCAGCCTCTCCCGAAAGCGACCCGCGGTCCAGTCGTCCATCCCTCTCTAACCGCAGCATTCCTCTAGCCCTTATGCCAATTTTGGCAAGGGTCTTTGGGTGTGTCCGTTCAGCTGGGAAACTAGTGGTAAGGGAGAAAGGGATAAAGGGACATGCGGAACCGGACTTTGCACTTGCTGAGATTCATCTTCTTTAGCTCGGGCAAATGGAGGCGCCGCCTTCTAAGTTCTCAGACGCCTGGCAACCTGGCAAGCTTGGGAGGGCGTTTGAGAGATCACCCGATCTCGGATAGATAGATAATTGGTTGACACTTGCCAGGACCATGGATGCTCTGTTTTAATGTGCTTGAGCACATGCTGAATTGAACTTGCAGGGTGGTTGTTGCGAGTAGTGACGTTGGTCGTAGGTCTGCCCTGCCCTGCCCTGCTTCACTTCGGCTTGTGATTTTGCGGGGAAGGAGTGCCGAATCGGACAAAGACGGTACCTCGGCTAGAAGCTAAATTCACTTACGACTCAGTCACGTTGATGTGTTTGTTGGTTTGGAAAAATTCTTACCTAGATTCCTGGCAGGACAATTGAGGCTTTTGACACTCCAAGAATTAACTCGACTATGAGGGATATGTGGATGGGGATATTTGGTCTGCTTCCTCTCTTATCAATGCCAAGTAATGTTACATAATCAAGACATCGTCACCATTTTTCCTCGTGACTTCTTTTTTGCTTCACCATCTCCACTGCAGCGACTTCTGAGTTGTAAATCAGAAAACATAACATCACCTCCGAGTATGAATAGCAAGAAAGAACACCAGGTAGATTGAGTTCTCATTTCAACTCCTACTTGCTAATCGTCCTCAAAGAACGCTTCCTTTGCGAGCATACCACCCCACCGTGACCGGCTTCGGCGCTAGGGAACATGGCGCTGCCATTTCCACGCATTTACCTTCTCAAAGTTGGCTTTGAGCGAAAACCAAAAGAACTTCAGGAATGGGAACGGAAGATTAATACTGTTCGCAAGATCAACCAGGCAGACTTGGTGCTTGGGAAAACCAAGAGCCCCCGTCGTGCTGAAAGTGACCTTCGACATTTGGGTTTGTACACGGAAGAGGTGGTAAATGATGATAGCCAAACATCATCTCGTCCTCGAAAACGACTAAAGGTGACGAAGGATGATGATGGGAAGGATGTCATCAACCTGGCTTCCGACACAGAGACAGAAAATGATTCTGATTCAGCTTCTACCCACCAAACCCAGACAGAAGAAAAGGACAGTGGTAAAACGATCAGAGTTCTCAAACTCGACTGGTATACCGATTCGCTCAAAGCAGGAAAGTTACTTCCAGTGACTGCGTATTTGGTCTATCAGGGGAGAATCACCTCGGTGGTGGAACCTCAAACACAGCCTGTTCTTGGTAAAAGGAAACAGGACTCTGATGCAGATATTCTTGCCCGCGCAAAAGCCGACGAAATGCCTCCCCCAACCACTTTACACAAACACAAAAGAGCCAGATCCGAAAATCAAACGCGCCCACCTCAGCATCTCCCAGCACACCTGATTCAGGAAACAACCGAGGACCACGAATACATGGCCAACTTGCCCCCGTTACCCGATTATATGAAGGCAAACTATTGCTGCCAACGCCCTTGCTTCTCCCAAACACCGAACGATGCCTTTATTGCTCAGTTGAGGATAATTAAAACAGCTCGTACTCTGCAAGGCGAGGATGAAGTCGGCCACAGACACGGGCCTCGTGCATATAACAAAGCTATTGCAGCTCTTGCATCTTATCCTTATCCTCTAAAGTCCACGCAAGAAATCCATAGCATCAGAGGTTGCGGTGATACGACAACGGAGCTGTTTCGTGAATGGAATGAAACTGGTCGGATTCAGCAAGTTGACGACATCAAGGATGATGCGAGGTTCCGCGCCCTTGATATCTTCAATGGAATTTACGATGTGGGTGAAAAAGGGGCCAAAGAGTTTTACAACAAGGGATGGCGAGATCTGGCCGACGTTGTCCAGTATGGATGGGACTCTTTGACTAGATCTCAGCAAATCGGCACCAAATTCTATGACCAGTTCGCCATGCGGATCCCACGAACTGAAGTGGAAGAAATCGCAAACCACATTTTGAACCATGCCAACCAAATCCAGCATGGTTGGCAGATGGTGATATGTGGGGGCTATAGACGCGGGAAGGACGATTCTGGAGATGTTGATGTGATTTTGAGTCACCCTGACGAGGCGGTCACGAAATTCTTCCTCGATGAACACCTCCTTCATAGCTTGGAAAATGACAAGACTCTTAGTGTTACACACACGCTGAGACTCTCCACAACGAACAGCGAGAGAGATCAACAGACTCTGCTTTCAAGAGGAAACTCAAGCACTCCCGGAAGCGGCTTCGATACTCTCGACAAGGCTTTCGTGGCCATGCAAAAACAAGACTGGCCGACCAAAGCCGAGGATCTCCGATACAACCCACATGCTGAGAATCCCAATCCGCATAGGAGAGTGGATATCATTGTTTCCCCTTGGAAGACTGCTGGTTGCGCAGTAATTGGATGGACTGGGGGCACGATGTTCGAGAGAGACTTGAGAGCATATACAAGAGGCGAATTGAAATGGAAATTTGACAGCAGTGGGGTGAGAAACTTGGTAGATGGTTCGTGGGTAGATTTGGAGAAGGGGGGAGAGGATTTGTTGACCAAGGAGAAGTTGGTCTTCAAGGGGTTGAATTTGGAATGGAGAGAGCCGACGGAAAGATGTACAGACTGATTTGATTTGGAGGCTCATCATAATCATTAGCTAGTTAGCTGGCTGGCTACCTACGGGTGATCCCGCGTTGAGACCCATTTTGAATAAAGACGCCAATCATTAATAGCAGACCTGTGGGGACACTAACGCCGAATAATTAAAGCCGAACCCATTTTAAAACCCCGGCACCCCGGTCATTTCTTTCCTCTCAGCCTTGCCTGCCAAACACACTTCAACAACACAAGGCTGCATGCGCTGCGATGATGCACCGTCCGCCGCCATCATGGATAACGGAGTTCGCTCTGCGAGAAATGAGCTCTTTCAAATCGTAAGTATTCTTTTCCCTCCCAAGTAAGAAGTCCGTCACCGAAGTTCCTGACCAGTTCACCAGCTCAAGCCTCGATGCGTCGAACTCAGCCAGCTCGCCATCAAAGACGACGGAACCCCCGTCAGTACAAATACCCTGATAACATGTACGAATCAGCTCCTATCTACACTCCAAAAACATTGTCAACGAACCGATGGCGCATTCGACGAGCGGCTGGCGGAGTATGTCTTCTTCCCGTTGTCCTCGATGCTCAAGAAGAAGAACAAATATACGGATCGTCTGTCGGAATTGACTGTCAAATGTTTGAGGATACTTTTGGAATTCGGATGGAGTAAGAATGTGCCGTTGGATTTGGCCAAACAGCTTTTGATCTTGTTGGCTTTCGTGGCGGGGGGACCACCGGATCAACCGCAATCAATACCGGAGGAAATCAAAACGGCGGCATATGGAGCACTTGCTGCGCTGTTTAATGGCATGGGACATACGCCTGGGGGAGCTGCTGCGTTGGTAGAGACCGGGACGGTTCCAGCTCTGGGTCATTGTATGACGGTGATTCTGGAAGGAATCGCGGAGGGAGCATCAGTCGATGTACAACTGGAAGCTTTGAGTGCTTTGCAAGCTGCGTGGAAAAGCATCAAAGATTTGCAAGCTCTGGCAACTTTCCTTCCTGGAACGATATCGGCTCTTACCAAGACACTTATGCCAGGAACCGCATCTAGAAGGGCCCGGAAGACCCTCATTTCTGCGCTGGGGGTTTTACAGAATGTCCTAACGTCTATATTAAGTGATGTTCGAACGAGGACTATAAGAATTGAGGACCAGTCCTCCAAAGCAGCCCCACCAAGTGTCAACGAGCAGAAAGTTTTTACCAAGTCCTGGCTCAAAGCAACTACCAGTCAGATCAAGCTCGCTCTCTCCAATGTCATAAGATTGCGCAAGAACGAGGCGATAGATCTTCGTACAGCTCTCAAGAAATTCTGTCTCACCATCTTAGACGAGTGTCACGATACATTATCCGAATCAGCTTCCCTGCTAGTGGAAACTAGCATGATTTTGGATGGGGTGGATACAGAGCAGGATTTGATGACACGAGGAACAACGCTTACGGATCTTGCTACCATTCATCCTGATATCGGTGAACTGGTCAAGAACATTGCATATAACTGGGTAACTAGTTTGCCCCGTATAATGCAAGCCAATGACGAGTCGGCCAAACATGATGCTTTAAGTCAACTTCAAAGAGCAAGTTCTCTGCTGAAGGGTCTTAGTTCGGAGTCTACTGTTCTCGAAGATGCTCTGGCAAGTTCTTTGAGAGACAGTATCACTGTCACCCTCGAGTCCTCGCAATCTCGAGCAGGTCTAGAGGAAGCAGGATTCGACCTGGATAGTCAAGCAGCGATGACTTTGGTTACTGAGAACTCTCTTTCCACTCAGTTTTCCCCCTTGATTATGGGCGAAGAAAGCCAAAAGAAGACTAGAAATAGTCTCTCACGATTGGTCGCCAATCTTGGAACACCAGAGACACAAATTAAAATGGCTAGTGAGATGCTTGAGTATGTTCGTGGTGCGACTGGTCCTAGCCTTCTCTCTGCATACTGGTTATCTTTTCAAATTTTGAAAGCTGCATCTTCTCAAAATGAAGATATTGATGAATTTTTTGATTCAGCTCTTACATTGTCTGATGAACAAGAGGCGATGAGCGAGGAGCTGGTGTCTTATTCTCAGTCGATTCTTACGATTAGTGATGGAGAACGATACGATTGGCGCATGCAAGCTACTGCTTTAGAAGTCGTAGCTGAAAGAGCCATGCATCTAAAGGAAGACTTTCGTCCAGAGCTTATAGATACACTATACCCGATTGCACAACTTCTTGGATCACCGAATGTTAGATTGAGAGAGCATGCCATAACCTGCATCAATGTCATCTCGAAATCTTGCGGTTATCCCAATGCAAGCGCTCTGATTGTGGATAATGTGGATTATATGGTCAATGCCATTTCACTACGACTAAACACATTCGATATTTCTCCTCGGGCGCCTCAAGTACTTGTCATGATGCTTCGCTTGTCAGGTCCTTCATTACTTCTTTATCTTGATGATGTCGTTGGTTCTATATTTGCTGCTCTGGATAATTTTCATGGATATCAAAATCTCGTCGATGTGCTCTTTTCAGTTCTTGATGAGATTGTCAAGATAGGAGCAAAGTCAGACCAACTCCGAATTCCAAACACGCCTTCTATAAGTCACAACAGAGAGACAGCTCCGGTCCCTACGATCTCGGACATAATCGCTCTTCTCAAAAACTCCAGTACGGACTCGGAAATCCTCCCTCATGGAGAGGTACCCCAAAAGCCTTGGAAATCAGCAGCCACACTCCTCGATGAAGTAGAAGCACGCAACAAACCTCCCTCCGATTCTGACTCCGAAAAAGAAGATGAAGAAGCACCTCCACCACCACAAGAAATCGCTGCTCCCCCTCCAACAAAAACCTACACCCTTCTCAAAAACATTACTATACTTTCTCAGCATTATCTCACATCACCCTCGCCCCATCTCCGCACCAAGCTCCTCGGCTTAATCGCTACAGCAGCACCCTCCCTCTCACAAACTCCGGATTCGTTTCTACCTTTAGTAAATGACGTCTGGCCAGTTCTCATCCCCTTGCTACACGACGAGTCATCATACGTCTGTATAAATAGTATCCACACCATCTCCATCCTCTGTCAACAAGCCGGCAGCTTCCTCAATACCCGTATCCGGACTCATTGGTCTTCCATCATTTCACTCGCTAAAACAACTTCTCTTGCAAATGCCAAGGAGAGAGGGAGATCGGGGGCTGGGGCTAGAGGGATATATACTGAGGCTGCTAGGAAATGGGAGGCTGTTATTGGGTTGCTTTGTGATGTTGTGGAGTTTGTGGAGGTGGATGAGAGGATGGTTGATGAGATTCTTGAAGTTCTTGGGGAGGTGGTTTGGGGGAGGGGGGATGTGAAGGAGAGATTGGAGAGAGGGGGCGGGGATGCGGTTTGGGCTTTTTGTTTGGGGAAGGGAGGAGATGGAGTTGGGGGTATGAGAACTCCGGTTATGGAGGGATATCGGTTTGTGGATGTTAGTGGATGAATTGTGGGACGAATCAATTTATTGTGAATACTAGCCTTCTACTTTCATAGGCTGATATCTTCACAACGATTGATGTCCGGTTTTCTTTCTTGTATTGGTTGTCATCTATCTGACCTCAACATAGCCGGTAGTTGGTTGGTATTACGTGGATGAACACAAAGCTTATATACCTCTTCATCACACTCCACATTCTTTTCTACATGATAACTTGACCACTTTCGAAACCTCCCACTTGGAAATATCTAGAAACGGCTTACTTCAAACAAACCACTAAAAATGAGCGCCGAAACTATTATCAACTTGCCAACCAACCATGGAGCTCAATCAACCAATTTACCCTGGTACCAACCATCCCTCGAAAACAAACTCGACCCAAAAATCCGCAAGCTTTTCGAGGTGGAGGCCCATGTATATGAAGTTGTAAGCCAGATCGCGGTTCCTAGTTTCAAGTGTCTAGTCCTAACCCAGTTGAGCTGTACTAACTATTTATCTTCGAGCGCAAACTAGCATGGTCCATCTTCCCCTGGCCTTGCATCGGTGAATTCTGGTTCTTGGAACTTGGACTCTCACGGCATCCAGAGCACGACAATATCCTGCGTATCCTCCAAGATTCTTCTTCTCGAAACCCAAAACTTCTAGACTTGGGTACCTGTTTAGGTCAAGCTCTTCGCGAGTTGGCACATAATGGTGTTCCAATCTCTTCCCTATACGGCGCAGATCTAGTATCTGGCTTTGAATCTGCGGGCTACGAACTATTCCGCGATAGCGACCGTTTCGGTCCCGAAAACTCCATTACAGGAAATATATTTTCTGAGGACAAGGAGGATGGATTGGTGAGAAGCAGAGGGGGGTGGGATATTGTTCATGCTACTATGTTTCTCCATATCTGGAGCCTTGCAGAGCAAGAGCAAGCATGTATCAATATCCTTAAAATGCTACGACTGGCTCCAGGTTCCATGGTGGTAGGTACTCAAACTGGGAATATCAACGCTGGGGAATTCACTGTGAAACCTCCACTTTGTGAACCCGGGGAACACAAGGTTGTTTGGAGACATAGTAGGGAGACTATGAAAGACATGTGGACTCGCGCTGGAAAGAAGCTGCATTTGGATCTCGAGGTTCGCACTGAGTATGACGAGGAGGAGAGAATTGCCAGGGAGAAGGGGAGGTTAGAGCAAGGCCCGGATTGGGAGGCCAGGCAGCGGTTCTTCACTGGTGAGGATGAGAGACGAGTTTTCTTCAATGTCGTTAGGGTTTGAGGGGGTGGATTCTTGAGCACTCGGAAGCTGGAGAATAAGCCTCGAGGTTTCAGTCGTTTTGAACTTGGTGGAGAAGAAATGTTTTTGGTTAGTCACTTGGGGAAAGCACGGTACTAAGCATGAAGTGTTGTTCGGACTCTAGTGAAATTCTATTGGTTGGGTGATACAACGACTGTTGCTTGTTGCTCTGTCTCTGTGTGGAGTTGTCAACACAAGGCTAACTCCTTGTAAGACAATCAGCAAGTAAATAGATTCAACTTGGGATAAGCCTTGCCGCTGACCTTTCAACACGGATTGATATCAGATGGCGTAGCTCACTATCTTCACTGCCTTTGCACTAGAACCCGGCACAGGAGTCCGGAACCCTATAGCCGAACACCAACGAAAGAAAACAGTGTATTTTTGAGATCTCTTTTCTCGACAATCCGATGCAAGGGTATCAAAATCGACCCGGTTTTACCTACCCGTAGAACGCATACTGAGAGTCTGACGTATTCTATTGGTGCTGTCCACAGTACCGTACTTGTACTATTTGTGGCTGGCATTCTGGTATGATTTTCGGCCATGCAGCTTCTGCAGCTGCAGCTAGCAAGCTGCTGGATCTTGATACTGAAAATATGGAAGATACATAAGCTTGCGGTCTTATGGCAGCTCAACATGGGAGTATGGCGAAGAGAATGCAACACGGATTTGCTTCAAGGAACGAACTCTTTGCTGCAATTATGGCACAAGAAGGTTACACTGGAATCCAGGATATGCTCGAGACACCCTTTGGGGGGTTTCTCAGCACATTTGGGACCGGTTCAAAAAGGGATCCAACATACGCACCGCAACGTGATTGGGAAATAGCCCAAATCAACGTCAAACCATACTCTTCAATGGCAGCAACCCATGGAATGATAGATTGCATCAAGGCGATTCAAGAGTCCACTCCGTTGGCGCTAGTAGACTTGGATTCTGTTGGAGCCATAGTGGTGGAAATGTCAGAGCCAGCATTCAAGAGGGGGGGTTGGGATTTACGTCGACCACTTAACCCCACCGAAGCACAAATGAGTGCCAAATTTGCAGCCGCGAGCCAGATAGTCGATGGTCAAGTTCTTCCTTCACAGTCCACAATGGGAAAGCTTGAGAGCGAACTACTCTGGGTTTGGATGAACAAAATACAGTGCAAACACAATCTCGAATTCGACAAAGACAAGACCACAATGTGGTTTCAACGAATGACGATTCATTTTCTAGATGGAAGACCAGAGACAGTGTAATTTATTTCGGCCCCAAAAGGCGTGGACCCGTTACTCACAAATGACGAAATAATTACTAAATGGAGAACTTTGACGGAAGGACTGATCAATATTGACAAACGAAAGGAAATTGAAAAGGCGGTTCTTGGTCTGGAGAGACTGGAAAATGTGAAAACATTAGTTGATCTCATTCTAGGGAAATAGAGAATCGCCCCCACGTTCAGGTGGTGGGTTGATTGTGGGTGGCTTCGTGAAATCCAGCAGGATCCAACCTAGGCTGTAAGCTTTACATGACGTGCTGACAGACAAGGAGGCTACAAACGAATGGAGTTTCTCAAAACTGCAATGCCTTGCAACCGTTTTCTCGTCTAGAATACTTTGGGTATCGGTACATTTCCCGGTTCGCCTGAACCTCCAAACGCCCCGACCAATGTTGATGCAACCTCGACGCCTAAATATATCAGGTCTCCAGACAACCCATGATTCTAGGAAAACTGACCACGAATTCGCTCTTCCTTTCCGTCTTCTCCATAAGCAGACTCTCGGACTACTCGTGTGTAGTCAAGACCAGGCGACATACGACCCGATTCGGATAGCAAACGTAGATACTGGGCATACGATCATGACCCCAATTTGGAATCCTCGTTCTCGGTATCCTTTCGCAGAATATTCTCCAACATAGCTCCAACCTTTACGGAGTCTTCGTCCATCTTTCCCTCTCCTTCGCCTTCTCCGATTCCTCGAAGGGGACCAAAGAGCCAGAGTTCTTTGAGTTCGCGGGTGAGTCTTAGGAGGTCTTCTGCGGCTTTTACCTGTGATGTTTCTTAGCTTTCGTTCATCTGCGCTACATTGCCTCTCCCAAACATCTCCACCAAACTCACCAAAGCAGCAGTCTCAGCCTCCATAACAAACCCCCTACTAGCAGCCACCTCCCTTGTTGCCTTGTCCCCCGCATCATCCTTCGCGTCAGGCATAGGTACGGCCTTGACGATGTTGCTAAACCGGGTTAGGATATCGGCTATCCCGCGTTGATGGCGGTCTGCGTAGAATTTGAAGTCAGCTTCCTTCAAGGAGCGGATGTATTCGGGGTCATCTGCGGGATTGGGGGGGGGCTTCGGGTTTCGTGGGTGTGGGTGTGGGTGTGGTCCTGGAAGAGGTTTGGGTGTGGGGTTGGGACTGTCGTTGTGGTAGACGAGGGAGGGGGTTTGTCCAGGTGGGGTTCGGGG
>LLCB01000304.1:0-69449 GCA_001414345.1 Hymenoscyphus infarciens | reverse complement strand
AGTTATATTATACTTATATTTAGTATAGTACTAGATAGTATATATTAATAGAAAGTAAGTATTAAGTAATTATAATATATATATATTTAATAGATATATATATACTATATTACCTTCTACTTTCTACTCTTACTTATACTTAAATTTTATAATTTAAGCTTTATAATTTAAGTATTATAAATTATAAATACCTTTACTTTAAGCTTTAAGATTACTGATTTAAGCTTTTTAATTTATGTTTAAATAGCCTCTAAAAAATCTACATTTATTAATTTACGATTTACAATTTACGATTTAGCTCTAAAGAGCTATATACTTAAAAATCTAAGCTTTACGATTTACGATTTACGATTTACGATTTACGATTTACTATTTACGATTTAGTTAATCTGACTTTTTGGTGCATTCAGGATGCCGTAGCTGAAAAGCAAGCCTCGCTTATCCCTCTGATGAATGTGCAAATTCCACATAGGAGGGAAATATGAGTGTAGCTCTAACACATAATACGCCATCCCAAAGCAAAAAATCTTCATTCCTGTTTGATGAGCACTACGCTTTATAAATATACCTTGAAACCAGGATATTCACACACTCCCTAAACCTACACATCCTCCCATCTTCCCTTTCCACCCACCACCCTTCACTCTTAGCACACCCCACGTACATTAAACAACCTCTCACTATCATACTTTTTTTTTAACAACCTCAAGCTTTACCACCATGAGGAAACCTGTTCCACAACAACCCCCAAAAATTTAATCAAACCCAAAACAACTCTTCCAATAAACTCATTTGTGTGAACTTTACGTCAAAATTACGTTTTATCCAAGAGAACGGAGGGTCATAGAGCAAGAGAAGTGGACCTTACTCTGTTAACACCTACCTTCAATTCATATCATACGAAACAGTTTGTCGTAATTGAAAGAATTGTCTAAGAAAGTGTAGAAGAATGAGGTAGTTGGTTTCTTGATTCTCCCTAAATCCCCTCCCCCCCTCCCCCTGGCGAAAAAAACTTGCAAAGATGCGAGATCTACTCTAGTCACATGGAAAGGGGTGTTTCTCCTACTAGGGCGATGAAAGGAAAATTCTCAAGAAAGGCAACGATGATCATTCAAATTAGATTAATACTTTGTAGGTTTGTATATTGTGTGTGTTGGTTCCATGTCCTTCCTTCCTTCCCTCCGCCCATCTATCTACCCACTCCCCAAACCCCCCCTCAAACACAACGTGCCTCTCATGCATCTTCCCAACCCATCGTCCGAGTAACCAAGTTAACCCAACCACGAAAACACAATCCTCCCATCCTAACCCTCAAACCATGCAGCATTAAAAACGAGTTTTCTCAAAGGCCAAGAGAATCAAATCAAAGAAGAGAGGACCGCCACCAAGGCACAATTTTGTTGCCTCAAAAGTTCTTCCCTCCCAACCATATACTCCAGTCCGGGTTACCATAAAATACATACAAAAACCAAAACAACGCGAAAACAGCAAGAAAAACAAAAAAAAGAAGAAAAGGAATGCAAAACGCCTCACCGGACCGGAACCCCTTTTTGCTTGCAATTCGATTGGCTTGCTTCGCTGTAGTCTCATTGGCGCTAGTGATGAAAGAGAAAAAGGAAAACAAGCTTGATTGGCTCAATTAAATAAGGAAGAAAAAAGGAAATTCGTGTCAACAATGCTTATGCCTCAAAAAAGCGGATTGCTTATGTACCTCCCTCCCAAAAACGCCCCGATCACGCAACTGTATTATAGTTTCAAGGACGTCCTTGATGTTCCATAGAACTAGCCCCCGAATACCTCCCCTCGATAACCTCGGCTTCCGCCCCCAAGAAATCCGGATTCTCATGTTGTCTCTCAACAGTCCTCACCCCATGCGAATTCACAAATCCCACACTAGTTGGCCGATCATCCCTAAAATCCGCCGACAGATTCCCCAACGCCGAAGAGTGGTTCCGTGAATGATGCTGGGACTGAGGTTCCGGCGTGACCATGCTAGAATTCGTCGAGTTGGTGGAATGTCGCTGTTGCGAGTTCGATCGATCGAAAGGGAGTCGGGAGGAGTCTACTGATCGTTGGTTCTGGTGGGTTTGCAGGAAGAGGTGGGCGCCTGGTTGATCAAGGTCTACGCTTCCCATTTGGGATTTGCGGCGAGAACTTTTTCGTGGGACACTGGGTTTGCGGGAGGGCATTCGAGAAGGTAGTCCTGGGACTAGAGGAGGCACATCTTGTGCTCTTGACCGTTTTGAACTGGCTTTCGAAGTAGCCTTCGAGGGAAATCTGCTGGGTAAATCAATTCCGCCACCAGGCAGATCCATCCCGGGTAGAGTGGGTGGAACATCCGAGATTCGATGCATCTCAAACTCGTCTTCATCGTGTGAACTATCAGCGTGAGATATTAATGGGCTGACGAGGTTATCGTCCTCGTGGGCAGATTCCGGAGCAGGAATTGTATTTTCGCCACGAATGGCATTTCGATCTCGAATCGATTCATCATCGGAATCTATAGGTCCGTTTCGTACAACTCCTGTTGCAACCGGAACACCCTCGGGTGGTGATTCTTCTCCAGGCCGCTTCAATTTCGGTGGCATCCGAGCACTTCGGACCACCTCAAAACCTTTGCCTTTCTCTTTCGTCTTTCCCCCAAAGAATCCCTTAAACCACCCAGCTGCTGAAGCAGCAGGACCAGTAGGATCCGCAGGACCAGTCTTGATCCTCCTACTAGGTACATTGGCATTAAGCGCCGGACCTCGGACGCCATAATAAAAGTCCACTTCACGGGTTGTATAATCGGCTTTAGACCGCCCAGGACTACCATCCAAGGGTGCATTTTGAGGAATTGGCGTTGCTCTCCCTGATATGGATGGACCTTCCTCCGCTGGCTCTGCAGGTCCGATCTCTGCTTGACTCCAACGTTTACTCGTCCAATCCCCACTAGCCCAAGATCCTCGACTTCTTCCACTTGGTGTTACACCAGATCCACCACCAGGCGACTCCAACGTTGGCCGCCTAAATCTGGGAGGTCGATAATATGGATCTGCCGCTTCTGTATCTAGTGTTGTATTACGGTTCCGACCAAGGCCCGACGGAACAGCCGCTGATGGTAAAAATGAGAAAGTGCTTGCTTCCCTTGGAGTAGTAGGAGTGTATGAGCTACCTCCACTACCGATAGCATGTGCCGGCATCGCACCATATGGCTCAATACTTGACTCCAGGCCGGTGCTCTGTCTATTCAAGAGCACACCAGTACTACCTGCTGACTGGCTCCTTAATCTTCCTCCTTCCATCAAATATGCCTTTCTATCGTTCTCGCTATCCAACATCGCAGTACGTGATAACTGGCTCTGCCTCGAAGGTCCATCGCGTCGTGGCATTCTCTTAGATAATTGTCGCATGCCAAATACTCTGACCAAACCACCTCTGGCCGCATTGCTCGCATTGCCACCAGCTCCCGTCATCCGAGCTGCGACTTCTACGATGGTTTGAACAGCATTTAGCAAAAACCCGAGGATCAATACAATAGCATGCATCAAAAGAATCGCATATCCAATCCAACCTTTGGGGCCGTCAGTGATTCCAAGCGAGGGAGCAAATGTAAGCATCAAGATGACAGTAGCGAGTCGCAGGAATGAGAAGAATGTGTGAAATGCATTCATCGAAGTGGGAGAGTGAAAGGGTCGGAAAGCATGGAGCGTCAAGATGAAAATGACCTCACAAATGGCCAAAACCACAAGTTGAGCGATCCCAGAAGGCTGCAGAGCTCCAATTGCAACACCCCTGAGTATTGACAAGAGGACAGGAATAAGTGCAAAGGCAGCTGCTTCATCGGAATACGTATTGTACAGTGAACCATATCTCAAGACAGTTGGAAGGTCGTCAAAAAGGTAGGATTTTGGTCGAATAGATGCGATAAAGTAGAGCAACCATACGGCAAAACCGAAGATTAGCGCCAGCATCACTACCGCAAGACCGATAGTAACTTTATTTGCCGTATGAGTAGTCTCCACCAATTGGAACATTGAAAGAGTGACGATGGGCAACAGGAAGTAGTTGAAAACGATTCGTACACTCATACCCACGGAAAAGGGCATGTTCTTGGCTCTCAAATCCTCTTCTTGCGTGTGGTTGATAACCCGGTAGGCCCATCGAAGTAAGAATCCGACCTGAATGAGAGCCAGTGTTGCTGCAATAATGATGAGGAGCCATATTGCCATCCCAGCCCATACATCCTCGACGGTACTGATTCCTACCAGTTGTCGTAGTTTATCGAGACCGTACCTCCCATGAGTGACATACACCCCATCGACTAAACTCTGCGCAGGAGGCCCGTTGGTGACAAAGCTCTGGTTGAACATGAGACTGGACCATGCAACTTTACTAACAATTGGCTGGTAGAATCCTGGATAGTTGAGAGTGAGTCCTCCAGTGAGAGCAACAAATTGTATGTACTGCAAGCAATCTCCAAATCCCGGAGTTACCAAACGAAGCAAGTCCTCATCACGCCCATAGTTTGAGCTCCACCGAAATATATCTGATGATCCCCATGGACTAAATATCCCGGCAAAGGCCGTAGCTATCCCAACAAGTACGAGGACCAATAAGGGTATATATGCAACCACGCTCGTAAGGGTTGCACCCATATCAGGGGTGATGTCTGCTGAAATACATCCTATGATTGTAGCGGATGGATCTCCGTACTTGATCAGAAGGGTGGTGGTGAAGGAGGTAAATGCGTATGTCGAGTAAAAGTTATTGTTGAAGCCAAAAGAGGGCCATTCAGATCGTATGCTCCTAGAATGAACGTCAGTAACGCAAATACCCATCGAAAATCCAGGAAACCCAAACTTACCCATTGGCAAGCTGCCTCGGTGCCAGAGGGCAGGTTCCATTGACTAAAACATCACAGAACCTCTGCCCTTCGTCGTTATTCCATGGCTCGTATGTCAGAATATTGACTTTGCTGAAAATGGTTGTCGCCTTGGACTGGTTCACAGCTCTCAGATCCGGTCTGGGTTCATCTATAATCTTCCCTCCTCTGGCTGTATCATTGAGATCGGTCCAATATTGGGTGTCGTTCCAAGCTGGCAAATCTTGTGGCAGTATTATAGTCGTAGGACCTGATCCCGTAACATTTACCCAAACCTGCACATTCAAATTATGTTTCGGATCCTTCGTATCGAAGACAGCGTCCATATACAGTGGCACAAGCTGTAATTGTAATGGCGTATCGTTTTGAACGGGTTCGGAAAGGCAGTTTTCGAATTCGATGTTGACGGCCGCGGTTGGCAGGACCCAAAGACTGAGAATCAGTATCAGAAAAGAAGTCAATCTGCCAAATGATCCCCTCTGCCCCCCTCTCGAGATGGCCATATTTACGGGTAGCCGCGTCGTCGAGGAGGATGTAGGTCGAGAATTCGAGATCGAGATCGGAAATCGTCCTTCCAGTTCTAGCTCAACCATATGCCTCTGCCTTTCCCATGCTCCCGCTTGCCACTGCCACGCATCTCTCTCCTGTGTCATCGCGTCGTCGTCGTCTTGGCTGGGACTCCTTCTCCCACTTCGCACATGGTCATCGCGGTGATGTTCCTGAATGGCCTTCGGGCGGGATCTCGACTTTTCCATAGCATTGATATTCACAGACGTCGCAACATCGACGAGGAGCGCCGGGGGAGCCGCATACAACAACGAAGCTAGCAGCATGCAGGTAGGTGAACTTTTATTGCTCAACACGCCATGATTTGCTTTTCTGGGTGCAGGTGGCAGCTGGGAAGAAAAATAAGGTGAGAGGAAGAACCTGGAGATCCACGCAGCAACGATGACGGGGCTGCCAATGCAGCAAGCGTGCAACTCTGCAAGTGGCTCGTTGATGAGCAAGATGAAACAAATCGGGAGGTGCTTTTATTTCGTTCGTATCGTATCGTATCGGCCCCTAAATTATCCGCTCTGATCGGCCCTGCGCGCCACAATTAATCGTAGGTTACGCCGGCGAGCCTTTGCCGATTTTCAATTTGACGTCGCCGAAGAAAATACGGAAGAAAAGGAGGCTCAAGGACACAGGCGATGCAAACGACAGTAGGTGGTTTAGAGTTGACTTGGTGAGAGACTAGAATTTCCACTGCGGCGTAGTTTGTGCAGAGTCGGCGTAGGGTAGTATCAGAGTGCAGTGCCGACCAGACTTGTTGATTAGGGGGCGGAAGCGGGCAAGGCGGTCCCAAGCCAAGTCACCAAGTCACCAAGTCACCAAGTCACCAATTCCTGTTGAGTAAAAGGAAAAATCATGGCAAACTTCCAAGGTCCAGGACTCCAAAATGTAATGCGTATTTTCTAGTCCGGGGCACGCAACCTCGTATTCTCAACTAGACATTTACCAACCTTTCGCGGACCAGGTCTCTGGACCTATCAAAGACTTATTTTCAGGGGTAAGCAGATCTCCAATAACCCGTATCCAGACCGCATCCACATTCCGCACCTGGCTAATAAAAACATGCCCCAGCTCTATACTATACCCCCTTTTAAAGCCTATTTATCCAAAATATGTTCAGTTACATCATACTACCAAGTACCTTCATTTCTCAAGTTTCCTTTCAAATATTGCATTTATAGATAAAATCAGCATCCCAAGCAGAGAGCAAAGCCTCCACAAGGAACTTCCCGGTTCGAGTACATCTCGAGAATCCAAAGGCGATTGGATGAACGAACCTAAACCCAAAAACCCATTCCTATTTTTAGCAACGACAAAAAGATCCAACCTCACTCAGCCTGGGAGGGTTTCCTCCTCGGCCGTTGTCTATACGCTGCTAACGAAGCAACCCGATTACAGTACCTCTACAATCCCTCAAAATAGAACAGCATTTAGAATTTCCAGCCCAAGATTCTCCATCTGGACTATCTAACTTCTCAAGTATTCTCCAAAATTTATTTCAAACATTTACAATCTTTCTCAAACCAGTTAGACCAAACAAAAATCCGACACGAGGGTACCCCACGTTCAACCGACAACTGACTCCAGATACGGGCTAGCTAGATGGGTCAAATACCTTTCTGACATCTGTCAACCGTCAAAGCTTTTTTTACGACTCGGCTACTAGTCTATGAAAAGAAAACAAGTGGTTGATCACCGAGTAAACCTAGTACTTACCAAGACTTACTCCCGGTGGCACCATTGCTACCAACGCACACAACTCGACGCAATTAACATCAAAAAGTCTAACACTTGAAAGATAAAACATGAATTAGCATCCCTCGAATCTAGCCATATTTTTTGTCGTATTTCTGACATTTTAAGTCATCGCGTTGCGATCTTTGTAAAGCCATAAGTAATCTTAGTAGAAACCCGGAAGGCTAGAATCCCCACTCACTCATTAGGTAGTTTCACTGTACGAAGTTTAGTTTCTAATCCACTATTTCAATTTCAATGCTATGAAGTTCTCCATTTCCTGTTAAGACAATAGCAGAAAAAAGTATGCTTGCAAGAGAGAAAAAAACTAACTCCCAGTGCGAGGTTTTGATTTAAGACAAAGGTGGATGAAGAAAAATAAAAGCTCGAACCCCTCCCCATATGCATCAAACCCGACCAAAGCCAAAATAACAATTTTCACACCCCCATGCTTCCCCCAAACCCAATTACCTATCTAATCAACATATCTCGGTCCCTCATCATAATTCGCAGCCGGCGTCTCAGGCATCCCATAAGCCCCAGGCGTAGGCGCACCATAATATCCCTGTTGCCCACCCGGAGTAGGAGCATCCATAGCCTGAGGGGTGGGAGCCCCCCAACCACCACCCCAACCCGGAGCCGGCGTGGGAGCCGCCCCAGGCGTAGGCGCGTTATACGGTGCCGGCGTCGGAGCAGAATAGGCGCCTGGAGTTGGAGCATTCATCGCAGCAGGCGTGGGAGCAGACATATGGTTACCGGGTGTAGGAGCATCATATGGGTTATTGCCTCCCCAGCCTTGGCCACCCGAAGGTTGGTTTGCACCCCAACTCTCGGCTGCTGGTGTGGGTTGGTTGTAGGCTGGGGTTTTGGATCCCCATGCATCTCCTCCTCCACTGCCGGAATAGCCTGGAGTTTTGGAACCTGCGTCGAAGCCACTTGACATTCCGTAGGCTGGAGTTTTGGCTCCCGAAGACCAGGCTGGAGTTCGGTTGCCTCCACCGTATGATGTTCGACTACCGTCGTATGGATTGGTTGTTCGTGAGCCATCAGCCCAAGCAGGCGTTCGGCCTCCATTGTTATCGGGCGCTTTCCAGGCAGGTGTTCGGCCGCCATTTGCCATAGCAGGTGCTGTGCAGGTTAGTAAAATTCAAGAAATAGTGAAAAAACGACTTACTTCGGTTATTGCCCCAAGCTGGAGTTCGGCCAGTGTCACCTCCAGCTGCAGGTGTACGCCCACCATCCCATCCACTTCCTCCATGGGGGGTAGCACCTCCGCGTCCTCCTCCTCTCGGGATGAAACCTCCTCTGCCACCTCTCGAATTGGGATCGATCGAAGCACCAGTAAGTCTATCTTTGAATGCCAAGGCATCCTTTGGTACATTGACTGTCTTGTTTTTAGTATGGAGTTCAACACGTGCATTGTTGTCGGAAGTCTCCTTCACAATACCAAGCAGTCCCTTATACGGTCCTTTTCGGATTGTGACTGTCTGACCAATTGAACGATCTCTTCCAAAGGATTTTGGAGGTGGCATATCTCCGCCAGCAGCACCTCCGGTGTTGCGCTTCATTGCTGGGTTCATTGAAGTCAGATCAGGTCCTGCACTGACTGTGGTAACACCCTTCGCAGCTACACTGTTGACAGCGTTGGTGCGCGTAACGAAAATGCCTGCATTCTTGCTCTGGGAAGAGCTACGAAGGTAGAGATAAGTTCGATGGATGTGGATAATCTTTCCCACTCTGCCTTCCCCGCCATGCTCCTTGACGTTCTCGTCCAGCTTGATCTCATGACCATTGCGGTCAGTAGCAATGCCACCGCCTCTTTGTTTCTCCACTTTGTTGGAGATTTGCGATGGCATGACTGTTCGTGTCTGATTATTCTGATCCAAAACAACCATCGATTCCCGATCAACCTTGACAATACAGGCAACGGTGGCGGCATCCAGTTGAACCAAGTCCCAAAGCTCGTACTGGCCAAGCGATCCACCTCCACCAGAGTCGCTTGCTTCTCGCAAATCCTTGCTGAATACCGTAATTTCAGCGTTTCCTTGATCGCTCAGAAGAGTGACGCGATCTTCCACAATTTTGACCACCATACCAACCTCGTCACGGTATCGACTGCCACCAATGACTTTCACGTGATCACCCTCTCTGAATCTCTTTCGTAGCCCCTTGGTAGGGACCTCGATAGTTTGGCCTTTCAAAGCACCTTCTGTGACCTTCATTGAGACAATATCACTTCGGATAGATATGGCTTTTCCCATAACTCCCTTTTGCTCGCCATCGTAGACCTCGATGATGTCGCCAGGTTGATATGATGCATTTGCAGTACTCGCTTTAAGACTCGCAGCAAGAGCATTCAAATCGAGATTTTCGGTACCATCTTCAGCGCCAGACGCAAATCTGGTCACTTCTTCTAATGTTGGATTGACATCTTTGACGTTAATGACCTGGAGTTTTACATCCTTTTCGACGAAACCGTTAACATACTCATCTCCGAGATATGACCAAGTTTTTGTTTGGGGATTTCCTTGTAAATATTTGGCGTGTCTTTTCTTTGCGTCAACCTCCGAAAACAGTCGCTGTGGTGGTCTAGGGCCCGCTGCAGCTCGCTTTCTCTTCCCGCTATCTGGGCCTGCATTCGCATCTTCATGCATACCATAATCCAGACGAGGCACATATCGAACTCGTAGTTCTAGACCGGTGTCTGTCACATCGATAACCTGAGCAAGATCTCCGGCATACTTAGGAGGGCGCTTTAGCCGAACGTAAGCTCCGGGTTCTAGGGCAGGAGTTTTCGAAACTCTGAGAAGGTCCGGCATTTCCTTGATTTCAATCATCTCCATCTTCGTTCGAGGGTATACGTTCATAAGGCCATCCATAGCAGTCAAAATATCCGAAGACCGCTGGGCTTCCACATAAATAAATCCCTTCATGGTTGATTGTGTACCGCCTCGCTCGAATGCAGATGTGATTGCAAGTTCGTCCTTGGTGCCCATTTTTTCTTCTACTCGTTTCATGATGGAGAAAATGGCCTCTCTTTCCTTGCCTTCTTTACACCTAACTGCCCAAATACTTGGATCGTTGATACTAGGGAGAAGAAGTCGTCTTGGTACCACATCGGAATCGCCCAGCCCCCTACCATTTCTACTCTTATTGGCGTATCGTAATCGCAAGGCTTCGGCTTGTTGTTCTGCATCCATGCTTGCCTCAATCTCACGCTGTCTATCCAATTCTCTGTGCCGTCTATCGTCCATCTCACCACCCGCTGGGAGATCTGCCATATCATCTGGATGGGTATCTGCAATGAAATTATCTCGGATTTCGTTTTCATCATCGTCGTTCTCGTCTTCGTCTTCATCCTCATCCACTTCGGCTTCGACATCGAGGAAGACATTTCGATTGCTTCGCTTTACGCGCTTTCTTTTAGGACCCTACAATTGGTAAGTAACCACAGATTGACAACCCATAGGTCAGCCCAGGATGAAAAATCCCTAGGCAGCCAGCTAGCCCCAGCTTTTGCTCTCAAAGGGCAAAACCTACCGAGATTTCCTCTTCATCCTCATCCTCTTCGTCGTCTTCCTCATCGTCCTCCTCCCCACCTTCCTCATCATCCTCATCATCATTTCGCGATGGTCGCGCTCTTTCATTGTCGCCACCCCCATCCTCAGAATCATTATCATTGTTCACCCGTCCTTTCAATGCCTCATTTTGGATCTGCGCGCCGGCATCGTCGTCGTCGTCTCCGCCCTCGGCATCAGAGACATCGGCAGGTTGGGGGTTGAAGTTATCATCTTCCTCGTCGCTATCGTCCAGATTTTGATTGAGAAGGTTGGCGGTCGACATTTTGCTGGTTTGCAAAGTATGCGATCGAGGGGAGGACGTAGAGACAGTATTTGTAGTCGGAAACTGGAGGTGGTTTTGGATTTAGGCAGCAATCCGTGACCAAGGGTGTGTAGGAGATGGTCCTGAGCTTCCAGTCGCGAAGATGGTGGGCAGGTAAGGTAATGGAGGGGAGTTGGAGTGCTTTGTACTTTCAAAGGTTGAAGACAGAAGCTCGACCTGAAAGGGAGCTAGTCCTAATTAGGCCATGAGATGTGGGTCCTTGATCCTTGTCAACTCATCAATCCTCTATTCACCTGAACTTCTACTTATTAATTAATATTACTCTAAGCAACTCTAAGTAGAGTCTATGTAATATATTTCTTAAGTAGAGTAGAGTAACTACTCTACTACTTAAGTAGTTACTTAGAGTAATAAATATATATTACTTATATAGAACTTAATTTAAGAAAGTTTTCTTCTAACTTTAAAAAAGTAGAGAACTTAATTTCGAAACTAATTACTATTTCTTCTTATTATCTTTTGAAAATACTTATATTTATTAGACTCTCTTTTTATTATTTAATAGATATAGTTAAATAACTTATTATATAAGTTATTTTAAAATCGACTTTTATAAAATATTAATATAAAAGCTAGCTAGTTTAATTAGCTAAGTTTTACTTACTATATATTTAAGATTTTAGCTATTATATAAGCTTCTAGCTTTTATTATTTTATATTATCTAATTTAGAAAGGTTTTAGACTTTAGATTTTAGATTTTTTAATACTATCTACTCTTTTATATATAGCTATTTACTCTTCTATAGTTAGAAAAAGCTTAATTTAGTCTTTTCTTCTATATTAGAGCCTAGTATTTATAGATATTTTCCTTTAGCTTAGATAAACTCCGTGTTTTTTTACTTATAAGTATATAATAAGTAACGTTAGTTATAAATAACTTGTTTATTAGATAAAAGAGAGTTAAATACTACTAGAACACGGTCTATAGTTCTTTTTAGTATTTTATTTACTATATATTTATTAGTTTATTAATAAAGGTTTACTTAGTCTATTCTAGCCTAATCTCTAGGCTAGGCTAGAATAGGAAACTAAAAACACTAGGTACTAATATAGAAGAAAAGACTAAATTAGGCCTTTTTCTAATTATAAGAGAGTAGATAGCTATATATAAGAGGTTTAGATAATATAAAAAGATCTAAAAGCTATTTAAAAGCTAAACCTAGAACCTTTCTAAATTAGATAATAGAAATTAATAACTACTAAAACGTTATATATATAGTATATAATATATAATCTCAGCTATATAGAATAGTAGACTATTATATAATTTAACTTTACTAAAAATAGTCTATTATAATATCTTACTCAAGTACGTCGGTTATATATCTCTTTTACTTTAAACTAGATTTAGATTAATTATAATAACTTCTTTAATAGCTATAATTCTAGAGACTTTATAAAAGTAGAATACGCTTAGTATTCTTAAAACTTCTTATAACTCTCTCTATATAGAGATTACTATATAAGATTTAAGAAGTTAATAAAACAAATATATTATTATTATAAAAAGCTTCTAAATCTATCTCTTATCTCTCTCTCTCTTTAAAACTAATATTATAAAATATTAGAATTAGCTCTATCTCTTAAAAATATTAAGTAATAATAACTTTCTAGAGATACTCTTCTTTCTAAAAGACTCTTTTCAAAAGATAACTAAATAAATTCTATATACTTAAATATAAAAAGTTCTAGTATAATAAAGATAAATAAGACTTTTTAAATATAAACGAGATATAGACTATTATATAAGTACTAGAGATAGAAAATTAAAGAATAAAGAATTAGTTATCTAAGATAGAGATAAGAATAAATAAAGTAATAGACGAGTTTTAAAGTTAAATTATATTATCTCTAAACTCTCTCTAATTAATATAATAGTACGAAATATATACTACTATAGAAGAGGTATATAAGAGTACGTTCGAGATATAATAATATATATAAATACTAAGCTCTAATATAGAAGAGTAGACAGCTATATATAAGAGGTTTAGATAATATAAAAGAGATTTAGACTATACTAAAAGATTTAAAAGCCGAAGTATAAAACCTTCTTAAATTAGATAATATAAAATAATAACTACTAAAATCTTATATATATAGTATATACTATATAAGCTTAGTTATATAGAATAGTAGGCTATTATAATTAGCTAATAACTCTTCTTCTCTCTTTTCTCTATTTCTAAGCTCTAACTTAGCTCTCTTTTAGCTAAGAGCTACTACTTCTAATACCTTCTAATAGATCTTCTAACTTATTCTAAATATATTATAAATACTCTCTAACTCTTCTCTAAATATAAGATAACTAAAAAGATTAAACTTTTAGATAATAGTATTTTACTTATATACTAATAATAGAAGATATTAGTATATAATAGACTTCTTATAAATACTAACTACTATAGTTTACTCTTAATTTATAAAGCTCTTAATTAAGATATAATAACTAGACTAGCTAGAAGCTACCTAGAGCCTAGATATAAGTTAGAATTAGTTCTTACTTTTAAAAAGATATTATTACTCTTTTAGATATATACTTTTTAACTAGCTATAAGAAAGAGAATACTTAGAACGCTTTTAGAATCTTATAAATAGAATAAGATAATACTAAAGAAACTTTTACTAATTTTAAAAGTCGTTTTTTAAGTATAGCTATACTTAGAGAGATACTAGAATTAGAAAGGTTCATTTATATATAGAAGAAGATTATACTATAGCTCTAAAACTTAGCTACTATAAGTAAGAGATATTAGAAAAACAACTTTATTAAAATAGTATCTAATCTTTTAGCTATAGCTAAAGAAAGACGCTAAAACGTTAAATTACTTATAATTAGTACTTTATTTTAAAAGAATATCTCTCTATTCTTATCTAGTTTAGCTCTAAACTTCTTATAATCTATTAGTAACGATTCTTATTTAGAATTAGAAGATAAAAACAAGTTCTTATAAAGTACTCCGGTTTATATCTAAATTATAGAGAGAACGAGGTAATTTAATAATATTTAGTAATATAAAACTCTACTAACTCTAGTATAGAGTCTTACTTTCTTTACTTTCTTTTTACTTCTAGCTAGACTAGAAGTTTTATTTAAATTTCTTAAAATCAGATACGAATTAGTCGAAATACACTTTCTAGTAAGACGAAAAGAAGTAAGCTCTTATCTAAGTTATTACTCTTAATATTTATAACTAAATACTATTTAACTCTTCTCTAACCTCTTTCTAATCTATAAGATAGCTTAGATCTATACTCTTTTAGTAAATACGAATATAGATATTTACTTTTAATACTAGAATAACTAGAAACAAAGTCTCTTTTATAAGTAACTATAAACTAGATTAGTTATAATTTAGATCTAAACTAATTCTAGCTTAACATCTTCGACTAAAATAATATACTTATACTATCTCGATTTAATTTTAATAACGATAATAGACTCGAGAATAAGTCTTTTTTAAGAGAGAGAGATATAATAGCCTATTATCTTATATAGCCGAGATTATATATTATATATTATATATATAACGTTTTAGTTATTATTATTTTATATTATCTAATTAAAAAAGGTTTTAGGTTTAGCTTTTAGATAGCTTTTAGACCTTTTTATATTATCTAAACCTCTTATATATAGCTATCTACTCTCTTATAGTTAGAAAAGACTAAATTTAGTCTTTTCTTCTATATTAGTATCTAGTATTTATATATATTATTCTACTAAATACACTTCTATATATCTCTTTAATAGTAGTATATATTTCGTATCTAATATATTATTAGTTAAGCTTTACTTAATATAATAAGTATTAGAAACTCTCTTAATCTTTTATTAATAGTATTAGTATCTAAGTCTACTAATTACTATTTCTTCTAATTATTTTTTAAAAATACTTATATTTATTTAAACTCTCTTTTTAATAAATAGAAAAAGTTAAATAGCAAAATATAACTCTAGTTCTCTTTTTCTATTTTCTATTTTATAAGTAATATATAATATATAATACTTTTAGAATATATTTTTTATAAAACTTAAGAGATTTTAGTTTAATTTAGTTATAAAATAGAGACCTAAAAACTAAAGTTTAGATATTAAGTCTTTTAATTTTTTATTATTATATTATTTAATAAGTTATTATAATCTTTTATTATAGAAAAAAAGAGTTTTAATATACTAGAAGTTTTCTAGAAGTTAAGTTCTATTAACTATAAATAAGAGACTTATATAATATAAGAAAGTAAAAAGCCTAGAAAAATCGAAGAATTATCTAAAAATAATATATTTACTTACTACTTATATAAAGTTACTTAGTATAACTTTTTATAAAACTACTATAAAGTCTACTTTATACTTTATAATTTCTAAGTAAAAAAGTAAAATTAGAATAATAGTAATTAGAAGATAAGTAAAGAATCTTTCTATAATATATAAAAAGATAATAAAATATCTATTCTAATCTTTTTTTAAAATCTATAATTATATAATTTATATATAAGTTATAAATTAAAATAAGTATTATCTAGAAATTTATTTAATAGCTATAGATCTAGAGACTAATACTATTAATAAAATCTTAAAAGAGTCTCTAATAATTATTTTCTTAAGTAGAACTTAACTAATAATATCTTAGATATATATAATATATTACTCTATCTTATAATAGCACGAAATATATACAACTATAGTAGAGGCATATAGGAGTGCGTATGATAGAATGACGTATGTAGATACTAGGCACTAATACGGAAGAAAAGGCTAAACTAGCCTTTTCTAACTCTAGGAGAGTAGGCTGCTATATATAAGAGGTTTAGACTATATAAAAAGGTCTGAAACCGAACAACCTCGGCTAATACAAAAGCTTAAACCTACGTAACCTTCCTAAAATAGACAATATAAGACAACAACTACTGAAACCCTATATATAGCAGGTACTCCTAGCTATCTAGGATAATAGCATACTGTTATATCCCCCTCTCTTAAAAAAGACTCGTCCCGAGTCTTCTCTCTCTTATCGTTTAGAGCTGAATCAGGATAGTATAAGTGTTATATTATTATATTATCATAAGTTAGTTAGGGTCTAAATCATAGCTAACCCGAGTTTGAAGATGCTTTATTTATTATAATATATTATAAGCAAGGTATTAGTTCTAAATCGATTTTGTAAATACTTATAAAGAGACTTCGTTTCTAATCCTTTAATATTAAAAGTAAGTATTCGCATCTGCTAAAAGAGTATAGTCCGATCTACAAAGTTTAAAAGTTTAAAAAGTTTAAAAGTTTAAAAAGTTTAAAAGTTTAAAAAGTTTAAAATAGAGTTAGAGGCGAATTTAGATTAGAGTTAGAAGACGTTTAGTTAAGAGGTAGTAATAACTTAGTTAAGAACTTACTTTGAGAGTATACTAATTTACATCTAATTCAAATTCGAATAAAAAAGAGTATAAGTTCGTCTAAACTAAGGTTGGCGAGGACTTAGAGTAAAGTCGAAAAGTTCAAATAAAAAAAGGACTTCTAGCCTAGCTAGAAGTAAAAGAAAGTAAGAAAGAATATAAAGACTATAAGACTCTATACTAGAGTTAGTAGAGTTTCAGCTAGTTAAAAGAGTTTATTACTAAATATTAAAGAGTTTCGCTATCCAAAGTTCAAGATAATAAAAGAGGTAGTTTCAGCTAGTTAAAGAAGTTGTTACTAAAGTTATCAAAGTTGAAACTATTATCTAAAGTTTAAGATAATAAAAGGAGGGGTTTTAGCTAGTTAAAAGAGTTAATACTAAAGTTATCAAAGTTAAAATTATTATTTAAAGTCTAAGATAATAAAGGGGTGGGTTTAGCTAGTTAAAAGAGTTTATTACTAAATATTAAAAACGCTATCTAAGTATCCAGACAACAAAAGGGGTAGTTTTAGGTAGTCAAAGGCGAAGTTGTTTCCAAAGTTATCGAATTGTCCAAGTATCTGGGGACAATAAAAGGGGTGGTTCGGCTGGTCAAATGAACTTAATGCCGAAGTTTGTCGAATTGTCCGAGTATCTAGGGACAATTAAAGGGGTGGGGTTTCGGCTGGTCAAATGAAGTTGTTGCCGAATTTGTCAAAGTTAAAATTATTATCCGACGTTCAAGATAACAACAGGTGAGGTTTCGGCTGGTCAAAGGATTTTGTTACCGAATTTGTCGTGCTGTCCGAAGTTCGAGATAATAAAAAGGTGCAGTTTCGGCTAGTCAAATGAACTTAATACTGAATATTGAAAATGCTATCCGAAGTTCGAGATAATAAAAAGGGGTATAGTTTTAGGTACGACATTTATTAGTACTGTTATAGGAACTATGTTACTTAGGCCCGTAAGCCGCCTTATTCCCTTTAAGGTACTTAAGAACTTATTCATCTTCTAATTTCGAAGAAGAGTCGCTGTTATATCGTAGAGAGTTTAGAGCTAAATCGGATAAAAAGGGAGGAGTGTTTTAAACTAAAGTGCTAATATCAATAAGCTTAGTCGTTTCTGAATATTTAGTGCTTTAGTGTCTCTCCTTATCCAGGGTTATAATTCCAACGTCTCTTAAGCACAGTAGACGCGTTTTAGAGCTAAGGTATATGTCCTATATATAGAAGAAGCGTTCCGATTCTAGTATCTCCCCAAGTATGGCTATACTCGAAAAGCGACCTTTTAAAGTCGGTAAAAGTTTCTTTAGCATAATCTTCTCCTAATTCCACTTCTATCTCTTTTAACTTCTATCTCTTTTAACCTTTATACCAGCGGCTAGGACTCAGTCTATAACCAAGTAATTCATATTCTTTTTAGTCGTTCACTAGTAAAGGTATTTTCGAGAGAAGTTCAGAGTAGAGTTAGATAATATTCAGTTAGGATTAATAAAGATAGCAATAACTCAGCTAAAAGCTCACTTCTAAGTTTTATCCTAATAGAAAGCGTATTTTAACCGATTCGTATCCGATTCGAGAGTTAGGAAGTGGTAGGAAGGCATCAGAGGTAGCAGTGTCCCTTAAGCGAAAGAGGTCTGAATTTGAGCATGAAAGCAAAGGAGAGTTCGAATAAGAGTCGGATCGGAGAGGGTTCGGAGGCGAAGCGATTTGTTGACTTTGAATTGTGAGTTCGCTTATTCTCTTTTCTAGCTTAGCTAGCCGATCCTTTGTTTCTTAATTCTCTACTTCTAAAGCTTATACAACCGACCGCATCTAGTCCGTATTTAAGAAGTCCTGCTAGTCTCTTCGACCGTTGTTTCGTCAGAATCTTCTAGATCTTGGTATACGGGAGTGATTTAGAAAGAGTTCGGAGAGGTGTCTTTCAGAAAGAGGGGTAGCCCTAGAAAGTCGTTTAATGCCTCGTAGCGGAACTAGGTCCGACATCTTCGTCGATTTTAGGGGGGGGGGGGTAAGGTCAGGTTCGGAAGCCTTCACAATAACTATATCGACTTATTTACCGATTCTAGAGTTATTAGGATTCTTAGAAACACTTAGCGTATTCTAATCTCTTAACGTGTCTATAACACGATTTTTACTAGCTATCTATATAGACACTAAACCCTAGTGTTACTAGCTATCCAAGTAGTCTCTAATTACCTAGCTATTTAAGAATACTATCGTAATATTCTAAATCGAGGATAAATCGACTTCTAAACAAAGAGCAGCAACAAGCTCGAAGGAGATATTATTAAGGCCGTCACCGGCGAAGAAGAGTTTAGCCTTTTTATATAATAGTACGAAATATATATAACTACAGTAGAGGTATATAGGAGTACGTATAGTAGAATAACGTATATAGATACTAGGCACTAATACGGAAGAAAAGGCTAAACTAGCCTTTTCTAACTCTAGGAGAGTAGGCTGCTATATATAAGAGGTTCGGACTATATAAAAAGGTCCGAAACCGAATAACCTCGGCTAATATAAAAGCTTAAACCTACGTAACCTTCCTAAAACAGACAATATAAGATAACAACTGCTGAAACCTTATATATAGCAGGTACTCCCAGCTATCTAGGATAACGGTATACCGTCATATATCTTAATATAATAAGTTATATAATCGCTAAATAGTAGATCTATACTACTAGCTAATTAAATCTATAAGCTCTACTTTAAGTAAAGTTTTATACTTTTTTCTTAATATAAGACTATAATATAAGTAAGTACTTAATCTAGATTTCTTAATATACTATTTATATAAAAGAAAACTAGTTTTTAAAAAGAAAAAAAAAAGTATATTATATTATATTATATTATATTATCTATTTACTATATATCGCTACTAGCTTATAAAAAAGCTAATATATAATAATAATCGTCTCTTTTTTACTAACGATATATTATAATAATTATATTAGAGTAAAAGAGTCTCGATTTATATTAAAAGCTAAATATTAATAATTTAAAGACATATTCTTACTCTAAAAATTCTCTAAAAAAGAAATAAATTAGAAAAAGAAAATTCAATTAAAGTCTAAATAAAGTCGAATCTAAATATTATATATAACTTTTTTTTTTATCTATTTTTTTTTTAAAGAGATTATAGATTATAGAATTATAACTCTTTAAATAAAATAAACTAGTCTAATATAGCTAACTTTATATCTAACTTTATATCTAAATACTAACTTCTAATCTCACGACTAAATAGAACTAGAAGTTCTTAGACTTTCTAGAGATCCGAGCTCTTATAGATATATATAAAACAGCTGAAAAAGAGGAAAAACATCGTCTAACTAAGGAGATTAACTAGAACCTACTAACACCTATAATTAAACTTCACAAACTATATAATATAACAAATCCACGTCTCACCTAACTCTCTAAATTCACTTTCTATTAAAAATACCGTTATATTTGCCTTGTCTCTCTTCCTCTCTTTCTCACTATATATGATTCTCTCAATCTCCTTATCTACACTCCTCAAAGCTACTTGAAGCAACTCAACATGGATATCATCCTCTCCTCTCGCAAAATCCTCTTTCGCAAAATCCTCTCTCACAAAATGCTCTCGCTTAAAAAAAAAACCATCGTAAACAAGCAAACATCAACCCCCCACCCTAAAACGCCCTGAAAATGCATAAAAAATCATCCCATATCAAACGTTGAATCTGATACCTATATCGAAACCCCCCCCCCAAAAAAACCAATTCATGAAAAAGAAGAAGACCCCCCTTTCCTTGCTTGCTTCCAAACCATGCTAAATGAAAAAAAGGACGTAAAATTCGCTGCTGCTGCTGATGATGGTGGGTAGGTAGAAGAAAAAAAAGAAGATAGATTCAAATCATCTATCTCCTCACAGATGCCATCCGAGAAGCCACCTTAGCGGGCGCCGGGAGAGTTTGCGTAAACTTATCACGTTCTGTAAAATAAACAATGATTAGCCCAAGACCACAGAGGAAGGTGACACAACTTCAAAAAGCCAGGGTCGACAGGATAGTTGGGGGAAAGAAAAGGGGGAAAAAGAAAAGGGGAAAACAAAAACTTACCACTCTCCGTCTCAAAAACAACAGTAATATCATCATGCTCCCCCGGATACTCCGGGACATCCAAACATACAAACTCATGATCACTAACCCCCTCCTCCTTCCTCGGCTTCGGCATCGCAAACTTGGCATCCACAATCTTCAGAATATATTTCCCGCTCTTCCCCGACGTCTCAAAGATATCCGTCGATTTGAGGGGGAAAGACATGCAATCGCCATGACTGAAGCCCTCGAAGAACGCCAGGAGTTGTATCACTTTCTCCCGTCGCACGACTTGTAATCGTGTGGCGTTGGCGTCCCATTTCTTGTAGATGGGTACCACCATCCTTCGACGGGCGATGTTGAAGGATGTCGCCATTCCATCGTAGAGGACTACGAAGCCGGTGAGTGCGGCTTGGAACATATGGAGATCTTGGAGGCCGGGAAAGAGGTAGGTGCGAACTGAATGGGCCTTCCCAACAGAATCCAGTAACTGCGCAAACTCGTGTGGGAGTTCGTGAGAGACTTGGGATTCCACAACAGACAAGGTCATATCCTGTTGAGGTTCTCGGAATACCTTCAGTTCCTTTGAAATCTTGACGTCGAGACGGATTTTCAATTCTCCAGTTCCGACGTTGATCCTATCCGTCAAACTACCGGTTTTGAAATCCAGAGCCACACGCAAACTCGGAGAGAGAACGGCCTTGTTGCTTTCTAGATCACCTTCATCCTCGTTAATTACGCGGTATCCTTTCCAGTCCAGTGTTTTGAGACAATTTTGGTCTTTGGAGTCCTGAGTGTAAGCCGCGAGAGAAAATGCTCTTATCGGTGCTTCAGCAACAATCTCCTCACCACGTCCAAGGGCGGTACCAGTGATGAGTTGGTGCAGGCGAGCTCTTTGGGAGGGGTCATCAAAAGTTAAGATGATTTTGTAATTTGACTTTGATGTTGCAATTTTCAGCAGCATAGCTGGCGAACCATCTTCACCACGAAGGAATCCAAATTGAATGGGAAGATTTGGTGGCAAATTTTCATCAATGGCCCGAACGCTCTTGGTCTTTGGGTGAGTATTCAAGGCAATTCGGTACCCCCGGTGAAACGTAACCGCACCAGCAGCACCTGGTACGGTTTGTGTCTTCTCAAACAACCTGAAATGGCAATGTGGTAATGGCTCCTTGGGGAACCTAGATTCTGGGTTGGTGTCAATGTACTGGAAGCTCCTAAGAATAACGTCGAATGCAATAACTTCGTCCCGGCGCTGAACGAGAGCCGCATGGACCTTGGCTTGATACTCGTACATTCCCAAGATCATTCTGTAATCTTGCTCGGAGCAGTTAAGACGAAGAGTAAATCCTCTAGGCAAAGATACTCTGATTGAATCACTCTTCTGTTGCCAAGATACGTCGCTCCATGTTGGCCCACGACTACTATCTGCAGAGATGCAAAGTTTCAACCCGCCATCTTGACTTGCGATGATGGCAGATAATTCTCTCTCCTTCTGTCCACGAACCAAAGATACCAAGACGGGGCATCGATAGTGCTCGGCATCTTCTGACAGCACTGCTTCTACAAATACTCGACCGAAGTGAAAGTCTCGGCTTGTATCTCCAAGTGGAAATGCATCTGAAAGACCCAGTGTTAGATTCGGCCGCTGACTCGAAACCAAATATTGACTTCCTTCATGTGGTGTGAAAATTGAACTGTCTATTCCTTGCATCAGTGGTGCATCATTGGCATCTTGAGGCAGGAAGCCATTCCGTTTCATGGACATGGCCAACTTCCTCAAGCTAGATAAGATGCCCTGTCTGGACTCCAGGATAGAGGCCAATTTTGGGTCTCTCTCTGCTCCAGATGGATCTAAAATTTCTTGGCGCTGCCCGGCCACTTTCTCTGTGATCCAGAGTGACTTGGCAAGATCCGCATGTGCTTGTTGAAGGGCAAAAAGTCTGCGTCTTTGGCCTTCGGGTGTTGATGGTCGATCTCGCACCGTGGCCTCTAAACTCATCCTACCTTTCAGGAACCACCATAGGGATATCCTAGTGAGTTCTTCCAAGGTGCAGTTGGAAAGTGGCTTGACTGATTCGGTAGATAAACGGAACAAAGTGAACATGTGTGATACACGAGCTGCAAATTCCTGCACAGCTTCATCAGCAACTGCGAGGGCGGCCCCTTGCAGAGTTGTGTTACTGCGGGACAATGCTGCCGAACTTCCAGTAAAGCTTGGCTGGGACGAATTGTTATAGGAAAATGGAGGAGGTCTCTCAGCCGAAATTCCTTGTTGAGCCGGGCTGCTATAAGAATGAACAGGACTGGGGTTGAGGCTTCCTTGCTGGGTGGAGGAACGAGACATTTGAGCAGGGCTTTCCAATAGCGGAGTATTTCTTTGTGAAGCTGTAGAGGACTGATTTGTTGGTTGCAGTGAATCGGGAATACTAGTTGTTGGTGTGGAGACGATACTATTTCGCATTGTATTAATTCGCAACTGCTTCATTTGCGGTGACAATCCCGGGTCGTCCATTTGGTCCCCAATTGGTTCATCTATCACGGGAGAAGCTTGTACCAAAGCCCTCCCCTCACCACCAGACCGCATCTCTGCTCTAACCCTTGCGGCAAAAGAAGTTGGGTCGTAGGGGTCGGATTCGGTGGGGGTAGGATTCATCGAACCATCTCCATTTTCATCTCCTGTAGGACTTTCTCGATAACTGCTCCCAAAACTTTCAACCGAGCCATTCTTCTCTGAAATTGAGAAGCCAGTCTGGGTCCGTTTCAGAGGCCCTGGTTGAAAAGAGTCTCCAGGATCCAAATTCATAGGTTTTTCCACCGCACTAGCATTTGGGCTACGGCCCCGGAAGTCTGGTGGTGGTTGATTGTAACTGTTTTGATTATGTTGATTGTGACCAGGTTGATGCCCCGCCGTTGGGTGTGAGTTTGCCCTCAGACGGACTCCAATCTCTGCGGCAGGCGACATGGCTTCATCCCCACCCTCTCCAATGACCTCTGGTTTCTCATTTGCAAATCGAACAACCAGGCCCTTCCTGCTCCTCTTTGGACTGGCAGATCGTCTTCGTGGTGGTGGTCGTGCGTTTGTAATTTCAGAGGCCTTGGGCCACCGGGAGGCATTCGAGGTATCAATGCGAGTCAATGGCGGCGGATTGATGTTCTGGTGCTGGTTGGGAGAGAACTGGCTGGGCGAAAGTGGCATCATCTGTAGCTTGTCTGAAGGTCCATGGAGAAAGTCGTCCACGCTGACCTCGTTGTCTGCTGGTTTCTTCTCCTTGTCCTTGAAGAGCTTCCCCATGAAGCGACTCTTTGACTTCTTCTCCTCCTTGCCTGTATGTGCTGCTTCCTCCATGATTGCGTATTGGTGATATTTGTTCGTTTGCGACGTGCAATCAACTTCTTCGAATCTGATCTGGGGATAAGCGCTGGCTGGGGGTACTGGAGATTGCCAGTTCAGATGGGTATTGTACTTGGTGTTTTATCCGCCGCGGGGCACAGCGCTAATTGCAGATTGGCGATGGAGGATTGCGAGAGGGTGATTGTATGTTGGATGGTGAAGGCAGGTCAGGTCGTCAGAACCACGGTGCCTCGTCTGTTTTGTTGGAACAAATTAGGTAGGTACTGGTAGGTTTTTTGGCAGTTGACACAGTACAACAGTACCTTTTGAGGGGCGCATGAGTCGTCCCGTACATTCACCACCCCACAGTGGTTTCAGGGGTTGCTTAAACGGGTGGTTTGCCCACCTTCAGGGCTGGAGAGGGCCGAGAGAGCGGGCGCGCTTATCGGGAAAGCCTATGACTAAGCCCTAAGGAGGCCTGACCTCTGGGGTGTCCCTCCCAGCGTGCGTTCTTTTTCGGTCTGCTGTACGCTAGCATCACCCTTCGCCCGCTGCAAATGGCAATCCAAGGCTAATCAACCGCCAAAAGGGGTATTGCATCGCATGCCTCAATCAAATATATCTTCCGTATATCTTCCGTATATCGAAGGCACCAACTTATTCAAGACCTATCGTTACTACTCCCACTTTATCAAGTAAATACGACGTATCGTGGGATTTGGAGTGGGATTTGGAGAGGTACCTAGCGGGGTAAAATGGGAATGGCATGGCTCACCGATATTTTCAATTTTCTGACTGCATCGGCCCATGCGGCGAAGCACCGGTGTGCATTTGATGATTGATGATTGATGGTAAGCTGTGCCAATTGCAATGAACCAAGGAAGTCAATCCGTGTCCGTAAATAAGACATGCCAACAGAGCAGAGCAGAGCCGTTCGGATGAGAGGACGAGAACTGGGGCGGTTGGTGATGGGATGGGTAAATAGAGTCAAGGCATCACAGCCACTAGAGAGTTGCAACGAGTTGATTGTGTTGTTGTGTTGTTGTGTTATTGTGTTATTGTGTTGTTGTGTTATTGTGTTGTGTTCGGTGCGACTCGCTGGGGAGAAAATGTGACCGTCTCTGTTCAGAGATGGATTTCCGTGGCATCATTTTGCCGTCGAAACGTCGAGTAGTTTTTCTGGTAGATGTGCAAACGAGTTTCAATGAATTGAAACCTATTATTCGGGGAAGGGGAGCAGGTAGCATAATCAGAGTCCAGTTGTCTGAGATTTCTCGACGGAATAGGGGGAAACTTCTTTACGACTAACAAACCATTTCAGTTTGCCTTAGCGAGTGGGCCAGACGTCAAGCGTATGTGGGTAGATACGGAGAGAGAAGGAGGAGTGGAATAGAAGATGAATAGACGTTGGAATGGTAGGGAAAAGGTTATTTTGTTGGTAAAGAGTTGGGTAGAAGACATGACCAAAAGTAACTGAGAATAAAACCCCATGTGGGGGCTTGGGAGAACATGTGTAACCATAGCCATGGTGGCAGCCATAGTTGTTACCAAGTCACTCTAGATAGCATTCTGAAGAAAGTAGAAAGAGGCGACCTATATAAGACAGGAGAAGGAAGAGGTAGCTCGAGATGTCCTTCTCGGTTGCCATGTCCTAATACAGTAGACGGGAAGTTGGGACTTTTCGCTTGCAAAAAAAGAAAAAGAAACATGGTTCTCTTGAGACATGGCTCTACCTAGGTAGTCTCGGTAGTCTATGAAGAACACTCGTGATTCCACGGTGGGAGATCAACATCTGATACCTCTCATCTGCTCTTGGTGCAGGATTTGCAATGTGAAGCCACATCTTAAGCAGAGCAGAATTTGTTGATATCAAGGTAAAGGCGTGGTTCGGGACTCGCGAGACTAGAAGCAGACTGAACAGCTGAAAACCAGCCTCGCCTCCAGCCATTTCAGCGCAAGAAGCAAATCGCATGCGGGCTTGGCTTCGTCCAATGATGGCGATCGCTGTACAGTAACCCCCCGGCTTTGGGCCCCAGGGCACTGGGGGGACCCAGATCTGGCTTCCTCGACCTTGTTTCTCCTCAAGCTACTCCCTGTAACTTGACTGCTATTCCCTGTAACTTAGGTGCCCTTCCCTGTAGCTTAGCTGCCCTTCCCTGTAAATGCAGATACTCCCAGCGGGTGATTGGGTGCCGCAGGTTTTCAATGGGGTTTGAAAATGACTTTGCTGGACCCGCACAGAGAGTTGAGGGCAAGACAACCTTTCGTCATACCTCAAACCTACTTAGCACGTTTACCACCTTTCCCCGAGACGAGACGAGACGAGACACAGAGATCGATTATCTCCCTCTGTTACTCCCTTTTTGTTTGCAAAAACCAAAAATCGCCCTCTTTCAATTAAATCCCTTTTGCTGCTCCTGCCGAGCGTCAACACCAACCTAAGCAGCCGTCGGACGCTGGTGTGGAGAAACCGCTCGATCGGGGAGCTACTCTACACCAAGTAAACTCACCACAGGCGAGTGCATCGTCATATCCCGCCAGCTCACCAGCTCACCAGCTCATTGCGTGAGACAACGGAAACGACGACGACGACGACGACGACGACGACGACGGCGACCAGAATCCCCAACCTCCCTCCTCTCTTCATCCCACCACCACTTCACTGTGCGCCGCCGAGGAGATTCAGAATACAATCGCCATCTGCTGCCAATTCTATTCCACGCAGAGAAAGACATCCTCATCACCATTGCTTCGTGGTGAATAGCAGGTCTCTTGCCGACAGACTGCCTGATATTGCCAACTTGATTATTGAATTGACCTCCTCTTGCATGTCGCACACCATCAATTGATTATCTACAACAGCCCCAAACTCTGCCCAACATGGCACGAGAATCCGAGGCGGCAGAGCTGAAGGCTCAAGGAGTCGTGGAAGCCGCACAGGATCCCAATTCCTCGACGACCGCGGATGATGCTCAAAGAAAGATAGTAACAGAGAGCAAGAAGGCCGGCGTGGCAGCTTTCACATTCGACCCAAATGCGACACCAGAACAGAAGGCCGCTCAAGCGCGAGCAGTAAGACTCCCCAGCTCTGCTGGAAACAGACTATGCTAACCCATATAACCAGCGTGTCCCCCAAGGCTTCCACCACGAACACAAATCCAAGGGAGTCGCCATACCGACAGATATCGATGATGGCGGACCGGGCGCCTATGACCTACCCTCACCAACCACCGCAGGCGCTCTTGCCCCTCCGACTCACAAGAAGGACGCTTCGGGGAAGCCACTCACAAACGGCGTGTCCGAGGATCTGGAATATGAAGATTTTGAACGATGGGTAGAGAGAACGGGTTGGGCCCCTAGATTTGGGAGCGGCGATGATTCTGAGGATGATATCAGTCCATTGGATCACCAAACATGGGTTGAAGGCAAACTCGACGACAAGTTCTTTGGAGGCAAGTTGCACATTCCTGTTGCTCAAAAGTGCTCAACTAACTTTCTATACTATAGACTGGTATCATAACGCAGCCGTCATAGTTTTCGCATGTCTTTCCTCGTGGTTCGTCGCCACTTTAGGTGGAGGACTAGGCTGGGTCTTCATAATTATGGCGATATGCAGCACATACTATCGAACTTCGTTGCGTCGAGTACGACGGAATTTCCGAGACGACGTCAACAGAGAACTAGCCAAGCACAAGCTGGACACTGATACAGAAAGTTTGGAGTGGATCAACAGCTTCTTGGTGAAGTTCTGGCCCATTTTTCAGCCGGTCCTCGCAGAGACGATCATCAACTCGGTTGACCAAGTTCTCAGCACTTCTACCCCCGCATTTCTGGATAGTCTTCGAATGAAGACATTCACTCTTGGGACCAAACCACCGCGAATGGAGCATGTCAGAACCTACCCAAAGGCCGAGGATGATATTGTTCTGATGGACTGGAAATTCAGTTTCACGCCCACTGATACGTCTGACATGACAGCCCGCCAGATGAAGAACAAAGTGAACCCCAAAGTGGTTCTTGAAATCAGAATTGGAAAAGCGATGATTAGCAAAGGGCTAGATGTCATTGTGGAAGACATGGCCTTCTCGGGCCTCATGCGTGTGAAGATGAAGCTTCAGATTCCATTTCCCCACGTCGAAAAGATCGAGGTTTGTTTCTTGGAGCCACCGACGATTGATTACGTTTGCAAACCACTTGGTGGTGAGACCCTTGGTTTTGATATCAATTTTATCCCGGGGCTAGAAACATTTATCCTGGATCAGATCCACGCCAATATTGGTCCAATGATGTACGCACCCAATGTCTTCCCCATCGAGGTTGCAAAGATGCTCTCAGGGTCCGCCGTCGACCAAGCAATTGGAGTCATGGCTATCACACTGCATGGTGCGCAAGGGCTCAAGAACCCCGACAAGTTTGCTGGAACCCCAGACCCATACACCATCATATCATTCAACAATGGTGCCGAACTCGCCAGGACGAAAACCATCCACGAAAACGCAAATCCCCGATGGAACGAGACCAAATATGTCATTGTTACCAGTTTCAATGATACTCTTGCGATGCAGATCCTGGATTATAATGAGTTCCGCAAAGACAAAGAGTTGGGCGTGACTAGTTTCCCCTTGGAGCGAGTACAGACCATCACAGAATATGAAAATGAGCAACTCGAGATCACGGCAAATGGTAAACCTCGAGGTATTTTGGCTGCTGACATTCGCTTTTTCCCTGTTCTCGAGGGCGCAGATGGACCGGATGGAAAGAAAGAACCCCCTCCAGAGTCAAACACAGGTATTGCTCGTTTCACTATCGAACAAGCCAAAGACCTCGATGGCACCAAGAGTTTGATCGGTCAGCTCAGCCCATACGCAGTTCTACTTCTCAACAACAAAGAAATCCATGTTACCAGGAAATTGAAGCGAACCAATAACCCAGTTTGGGATAATGGTAGCAAAGAAGTGTTAATCACTGATCGCAAGTCCGCAAAGCTCGGATTGGTGATCAAGGATGACAGAGAGCTTTCCGCCGACCCAATTCTTGGCACATATCAAGTCAAACTTGATGACATGCTCACTTTGATGGAAAAGGGCCAGGAATGGTACAATCTCGCCGGTGCACAGACGGGACGAGCAAAATTGACTGTGCAATGGAAACCTGTCGCGCTCACTGGAGTAGGCGCCGGCACTGGAGGCTATGTCACACCTGTTGGAATCATGAGAATCCACGTCAAGAATGCCAGGGATCTCCGAAATCTTGAGACTATTGGCAAATCGGATCCTTACGTTCGGGTGCTCTTGTCGGGTATTGAGAAAGGACGTACAGTCACATTCCAGAATAACCTCAATCCAGACTTTGACGAAGTCATTTACGTGCCTGTTCACAGCGCCCGAGAGAAGCTCATCCTTGAAGTTATGGACCAAGAAACTCTTGGTAGTGACAGATCGTTAGGACTGGTTGAAGTGTTGGCAGAAGACTATGTTGAGCAAGACGAGAATGGCGAGTTTCTCGTTCATGATTCCAAACTCCCACATGCAGACGTATTACGGATACACGGCAAAGGCTCGCCCAAGGGTACCCTCAACTACACCGTCTCCTTCTATCCTCTTCTCAACATCGCAGATCCGGAAGACGAGGAAGAAGCAGCAGAAAGAAAAGCCTCCTCCGAACAGATGACCTCGGAAAGAAACCCCTCAGAGCGAGGTCGCATTTCAGTCAACACAAGCCTCAAAAATGGAGATGGTTCCGTTCCATCAACACCGTCGACCCTGGCAACAAATGGTTCCATCAGACCTAGGGCTGACAGCTCACTTGCCAAAGCACTTGCGGAGGGCGAAAAGGAGCAAGAAGAAACAACAGAGGGGAAGAAGCTGCCCAAGATTCGACTCACACCTGAGGAATTGGTCAAATATGAGTCTGGTCTCATTATTTTCAAGATCCTTGACGTGGAGCTTTCCGAGAAGGATGTCAAGGTGGAAGTTGTTATGGACGACATGGCATTTGCCTCCTACTCTTCGTCAACCATACGATCCAAGATTTCTACTCTAGATGAGATTGGAGATTGTTTTGTTCGAGAACTCGACTTTTCCAAGATCACATTGCGCATTCGTAACAAGGACTCCAACAAAGGCGAAAACAAGAAAGAACACACGATCGCATCTCTACAAGGCAATACCTTGGATACCCTGAAGCAGTGTTTGGTACGTAAATTTCCTTTTGAGATACTCACACCTAGTGCTAACGACCCGTAGAATAACCCTACTGTCCTCAAGATGAAAGACAACGAGGGAAAAATCAGTAGCATCAAAGTCAGCTTGAAGTACATCCCAGTAAAGATGGCACTTGATCCAAGCGAAAGCATCAACAACATGGGTAAACTTCGTGTTGACGTGCTTGATGGCTCAGATCTACCGTGCGCGGATCGAAACGGATACAGTGATCCTTACTGCAAGTTTGAGCTCAACGGCAAGGATGTTTTCAAGACCAAAGTACAGAAGAAAACACTACATCCAGCCTGGAACGAATTTTTCGAGGTCGATGTTCCATCGAGAACCGCTGCTAAATTCAAGTGCAAAGTTTATGATTGGGATTTTGGTGAGAACCCCGATTTCCTGGGTGCTGCAGAGGTCAACCTGGAGCTACTGGATCCTTTCAAGGCCCAAGAATACAATCTAGCGCTGGATGGAAAGTCGGGCTCAATCAGGTTGCGACTACTGTTCCGACCTGACTATGTCACACGCTCTCGACAGGGCTCCTCTACATTTTCAGGTACATTTGCTACTCCAGGCAAGATAGTCACAGGCGTTGCCGGTGCGCCAATCAAGGGAGTGGGCTTCGCAGCACATGGTGTTGGCAAAGGTGCATCCTTCATCAAACACGGATTCAGCCGCAAGAAGAAAGAAGATGAGAACACCAATGGAGCCAGTGCCACCGAGATGAAATCTGAAGATGCCGCGTTCGCTTCTGGTGGGTTTAGCGGACCCAGGAGATCCAGTGCCCTTCCTGCGCCAAACGATGTCACGGCCCCTACGACACCCCCTGGAACTGCATTAGGTCTGCCATCTCACAATCGAACGAAGAGTTTTGGTCAAGGCTCTATGCACAGCACCGTCTTTGGCTCCTCGCCATCCGCTGCGTCGACGGGAATAGCTAACTTTACGATCATCTCTGCTGCTGGATACCCACCATCTTCGAACGTCATGGTCTACATGAAGCAACTTGGTCCCAAGGTCAAGGTCCTCCATAAAACGGAGCACATCAAGTCGGCATCTGGGATGGTGAGCTTCAATGATAAGAAAGAGAGCTTCAAGTGTGCCTGCTCGGCCGACACGCAGTTCCAGGTTCAAGTCAAGGGCCACAACACTTTTGGGAGTGATGATGATCTGGGGGAGGGCCTCTTCTTTGTGGACGAGAGTGGGAGTGGACTGGAGAAGAGCGTCAAGGCTGGGAGTGGACATGTGATGATTAAGAGTAATTTCATCCTGACGCCGGAGGAGGGGACGGAGAGTCCGAGGGGGTTGAGGAGGAGCTTTTTGAGTAAGAAGGAGAGTACTGGTGGACGGACTAGTCGGGAGGTTACTCCTACGCCGCCTTAGCTGGGGCAGTTTTGTGGGGGGGGGGTAATGGGATTGGGTCGTGCCTGAGTTTTTTTATTCTGAGCGCTTGGGTTCTTTTGTTCTGTTGTTTTTAATTTTGCGATACCACTTTATTTCGTTCTTTTTTTCAATTCTATTCTATTCTTGGGGGAATTCGAGAGATGAGGGGTAAAAGTGTCTTTTTTTCGTTTGGTGGGGGAGGGAAGAAAAGGGGATTGATCTTTGAGAGGATAGTTTTCAGTGTGGATGGGGTGGATGAAGATGAACCACCTGGCTTTTGTCCTTGTTGCATGTGAAGGCCTTGGGTATTCCTAGCTAGCTGGTTGGTTGGTTGGTTGGGGAGGGACGCGGTGACATTGAGAAATTTTGAAAACATGATTTCAAAGGTGTGTGTGTTGATGGATCTTTTCTTTTTCGTGATTTGCTACGGCTTGGATGTAAAAGGATGTCACCAGGGGCCCAGGGGGTGCAGGAATTCGTCACTAACTTAAAGAGTAGACTTCCTCTCGATTGTTCGACTATGACTTGAAAAAATTGGATCAATTGTCCTAAACGTGTAGGATAATGAGATGGCCTTTATTTCCCTAGAAGTGTTGGGATGATTGTAGATGGGAAAGCGCCCCTGGTGATGCTTTACGGCTGCGTGCTGTGGGAAGCGACTCTGGGTACTTGGGTACTTGGGTACTTGGGTGCTTGGGCTGCAGGATATGGTGGTTTGAGGGTTGGTTGGGAGAGGGGGATATTCGGGGTGATGATGGTTTAGATGGTTCGTCGGACCAGAGGGGTGAGTGGACGGCCAGCTAATAGTCGTAGAAGTAGGATATTTAGGAATATATATATATATATATACGCATATAAAAGTTAATAGTCAAAAGGTTAAAAGAGTATATTATTATATTTTGGTAGTATATATTATATATCTTAATACACATATTTAAAAGAAGTGCGAGCAAAAGTGTATACTATAATATATACTAGCTAAACGTTAGTATATGTTATAATATATATATAAATATATAAATATATATTAAATATTACCTTATTATTTTTAATATATGCGAGCCAAACAGGCTCAAATATATGTTAAATACAGAAAATGATAACCAGTCTCTTAACTCCCTTCTCGTTAACAAATAAACAAACTGAAAACTACAAGTACAAGTCACATTTATTTGATAGAAGAACCTCGACATCATTTGAAAGACGGGATTTCCAAGTACCTCTGCCTCCGTGCCTAGACCCCACTCCGTAGTACACAACCCTATGTCACATATCCCCAAATAAAATCCCTCGTAAAAGGGAAACCCTAAGACCTGGGTTTATTACCATCCTGCCCCGAATGTTCCCGACTTCGGCTCATAATAGCTAGTGACTTTTGTCTTAGGATTACTCCCCAGGGTTGCCCCTCTCCTTCTCGGCTTTCTCGGGCTGTAGGGCGCCGGCGATGCATTATAACTAAGATACCAACATTAGCCCCCTTCTACAGCACATTCAAGCACATATAGAACTCACCCAGCCCATATCATGATAGTATCCGTGACCGACTCCTCAGGCCAAAACCAATAAAGGCCCACGGCAAGAAAAGCGGTTACAAACGCAGCAAACGCAACGTTACCACTCCCTTCGGCAAGGAAGGCAAAGAGAAGAAGAAGAAGCAGTCCTATGACCACCACTTGCACTACTAAGAAGCTCGAGGCATTTGCCCTACTCTATCGCCGAGTTTAGTAAGAATATTGCCAGGCGCGTTTTAAGATACACACAGTTTTCGCCTGCTCGAAATCTCGCGCAAGAACGCGCGCCGTTTCCTCTGGGGCTGCGAAATCATAAAGGCCTTCTTCGATGTCTTTTCGCCGCATGTGGTAGAGGTCGATGCCTATCCAGATGCAGTTTTCTACCCAATCCATTTGGCTTCCGTCTACGTCGCGGAAGGCGAGGGCTTGACGGATCCAGGACTTGACTGCGCGTGCGCTGGCGTCTTGTCCAGGGAAGGAATCTTGGAGTTCTTTTGTTGACATTTTGTTCTTTGCTCGTCGTGATTTTGGAGTTTGTGGATTTTGTGGGTTGGAGTATCTGGAGGACTAGCAAGCACTCTTGGATTTCGCATTTTTCAAGATGCATATAGGGAATGGGATAATATATTGTGGAAAAGAAAGAAACTTCCGTTTTGGGTGGTAGGGAAGGGAAACATTACAAACAAAGGCTGAAAACGTCAAACATAACGAAAGAGAACCAACTTGAGACTTTATGAAGTCACATCCACTAGGAGTTCTTTGAAGTTGCTAACAAGAAACAATCTTATTGTTGGAAGCTTCTCGTGTGTACCGTCAAGGTTTGACTAACCTTGGAGTGGTATCAACAAGTTCCAAGTTCGTGCATACCGATCAACAGATAACGCATGTCAGACTTGACTTCGTACCCAAGCACTCGCCCTTAATTTACGGTTCTCGGCAGATGGCAAGAGAAGGGGAATTATAAGAAATAAAGATGCAAAAGAAGGGGCTGAGTCCACACCCTTGAAAGTAGCCTAGCGTAATCGCTTACCTGGTGTGTCCCGAAGAAACCATCCTGCCAGGTTACCTCATATAATTGAAGAGTCAACAGACGCCGCAAGGAAATGGCCTCGGTGTCCATCATATCTAGAAATGTCATAGCAACGCGCAAAGAAGAATTATTCGCGCATTGCAACCGCTCCTCCCAACTTCTCTGCTCTCTGAGCTGTTCTCGACTATGTTATTACTCCGGTGTGGGTTTTTGAGAATTTGTTTCACACTTCTGCATCAAATCACACACCCACAATAACATCTGCTAAGCATGATCTAGCTCAGAAACGGAACCATATATCTCCACAACTTATTCCCATTGTTCCACCCCGACCCGATCAAGACCAACAGCGCCTCTCACATCCACTGTCCACAGGACAATAAAGATCCAGCCCAGTTTTTATACAACGCCTATCTCCCATCGCGGCTCAACGGTCGAATTGGAGACCCGGTAATAAACATATTATCCAATGAAAATGTGAAGCAATGCAAGTGTATTGGGGCTATTGGAGCCTTCAACATAATATGGTACCAATATCTTGGTAAAATAGGCGAAGCCCGTCAGACGTCCATCAACACCCACCCGGTCCCAGCGTCCGAAGACAACCAGGAAAGGGCCAAGATCATCGCCGCTCTCTATACAGTGTCAAGTCGTGAGACAAGACACCGCTATCCTTGCGGACAGTTCGAGAGGAAAAGGCCTCACTCTTGGGCATTGAGGATCGACTCATCCTCCGGGTTGGAGTCTGAGGCTCGTGAGAGAAACTCAGAAGAGGACGTTTACTATAGAAATGATTCTATGAAGTAAGATCGTCTGAAGAGAAAAGTTCGAAAGTTGGGGGGATCGCAGACTACTTATAACTTTGGGGGCTGGACCGTGCGCGCGCTAATTCCGCGGAATTTTCCGTGGGCACGTGTCCAAGCTTGGTCAAATTGCACGTGACTCCCGCGTCGGTCCATTACTTAAGTGATCTAAATCCAAATACAGTTGACAATAGAGACTATTTCTTATAGAATACTGAAATCACTACTTCGGAGAGGTTTACTACTTTCTAACCTTTTTTTTTTTTGAAGAATTAGTAGTAGACACGTTTATATATATAAAAGAGTTACGCTATTCTATAGCCAACGCTAGCAGGGGTCCCTGGCCTACTAGGCACGCCACCACGTGATTCACCCCCTTATCCTCCTATTCACTCTAGAAGCATTCTAAAACCCTTTTATATCGTATATATATATTATTATATTTCTAATTACTAATACTCTAGAAACTATAGATATAACTTAAATAGTTTTATAAAAGTGCCTAATACTTATAGAATACTTAAATATATACTTAACTAGTTAAACTAGTTAAACTGATGAAAATATCGACTTCTCTAAAAAGTGGGAATAACCTTAGTTTTACCTCTTTAGAGTATCGCTTAACTTCTAGACATATTCTAATAGTAATAGTATAAGACACTTGTCTTTTTACTAGAGAGCTAGCTCTCTAGACTCTCTAGTAGAAGAGACACTCTCTTATACCTATCTGTTAAGATTAAGTACGATTTATATAATAAAGTAAATAAATTTAAGTCTTTTGCCTATTCAACGTAAATAGCAGATCGTCTATAAATTAGTAGCTAGATATACTACTCGATCTAATACTAATACTTCGATATCGATATAACGGGAGTAAGGTAGAGATATAGATAGAAGTTAATAAGCAGATTACTAGAGACTTTAGTATAACCTTTTATGAAAAGTAATAGAAGAGTATACTAGAAAAGAGCGACGTAAAGAGAAAGTACTAGCTCGATTAAGTAATTAGTATACGATTAAGAAAAGTCCTCGGATTTAAGCCTTTTAAGCTTTGAATTAACTTTTTAAGCGCTTTATTCGATCGTATATAGTTTATTAATTTATTATTATTATAAGCTTTTTTTACTCTATTTATACCACTTTTTTAGATAAGACTAGTCCTTTTTAGAAAGGTAGTAGCGATTGTTTTCTAGTAAGAGTGAATATATTAAAATTTCACTAATTTTATATACTAGCATAGTACCTATGCTAGCGTTAGTTATAGAATAGCGTTTCCTATATAGAAGAAGCGAGAATATATTAAATATAAGATAAAATAGTTTTATTTCACTAGCCTAGTATAATCTTTTACTCTCTTTAGTATTATTATTCTTACTTATCTTAAGTTACTTATTTATATAAAACTTTAAAAATTCTCTAATATTCTATAATAATACGAAATATATACTACTAGAGAAGAGGTATATAAGAGTACGCTTAAGATAGAATAATATATATAAATACTAGATACTAATATAGAAGAAAAGAAAAAACTATTCTTCTTTTATACTAAGTATAAATATCTATATATAAGAGGTTAGAGACTACTAAGTCTTAATAAGAATAATAATCAAGCCTCTCTTAATATAGCTACTAAAATAATAAGAGCTTTAAAGCTAAATATATAAAGTCTTAAAGTAAAATATATAATATTCGAATCTTACTTCTTTTAGTATCTTCTATTTTATAAGTATAGAGTTAATTATAGAGGTATTAGTAGTTTTATAAATACTAGTAATTTAAGATAGTATACTATTATATTCCTTCTTTTTAAAAAAGACTTATTCTAAGTCTTTAGTTATTAATTAGTATAGTATTAGATTAATAAGAGTATTATTTATCTATTTATTATAAAGAATATAACTTATCTACTATTATAGTGTCTAGTAGTTAGAGTGAGGTTAATAGCTAGTAGTATTATTATTTAAGAGCTAATTACTCTTTATTTACTATTATAAACTATATAATAATAGATGAAAATAGAAGAGAGGCTGATTATTAGCTATTAAGTAGAAAGTAGTACGTTACTATAGAGTTATTATATTCTTACTATTATTATATATTATAATAGTAATTATTAAGTAATAAATAATAATTATAAAGTAATAGATATTATTATAAGTAGTATATTAGTAAGTAACTTTTCTCTAATTCTAACTTCTCTTCTTCTTTTCTTTTTATTTAAATAATATATATATAATAAGAATATCTTCTAATTAGATATATTCTTATATACTAACTTATATTCTAGAATATATATATATATATTATATATTTATAAAAGTAAGTCTTTCTTCTTTTAATTAGGCTTAATTTAAGGCTAATCTAATATAGTAAAATACCTCTCTTATATTCTCCTAGTATACTTCTAACTATCTATATATTTAGTGTTTTTAGATAAAATCTTGAAATAGAGATTATATATACGCTTTTAAGAAGCCTAAGTTAAAGAAGTATAAGTACTATATAGAGTAGAATACTATATATATCTTAGTAAGTTTAATTCTAAATATATACTAAATCTATTCTAACTTAGGTAGTTACTATAGTTTATAAGAAAGGAGTTTAATAAGCTTAAGCTTAAGAAGGAGAAGAAGGAGATTAAGAGAGCTACTAAGGCTTTAGATAAGGTATTAGTTGTTACTAGTATAGAGGTATTAAAGAATAGTCTAAAGATATAGTTCGCTCTCTTAGAGAAGACTTAGACGCTTTATACTAAGGTTACTATAAGTACCTCTTACTTATTAGATAGGTTTTAGTTACTAATATTTAATAGTTCTTATATAGTACTATAGAGAGTAAGACTTCTATCTAAACCTAGGTTCGAGTCTTCTTTAAGGCCTATTTAAAGAGTTTATAGGCGTTCTCTTCTAAGCCTATTATAGAAGGTTATTAAAGTAAGAATTGTTCTTATAAGAAGGAGTGTAATAGCACGCTATTCTAGATTATTATATAATAGCTAGATTATTATATAATAGTACTATTCTAAATTATTAGTATTTGTAAAACTACTAATACCTCTAAGTAGTACTAATACCTCTAATATCTCTAGAGCCGAGATTATAAATAACTAATACTTCTATAAGTAAAGTACTAAAGGTATTAATATCTGATATTTATATATAGAAGAGATTAAGGTTTAAATGTTATATATTTAGCTTTCTAAAGAATTAGAGGTTATATATTTAGCTTTTTAGCTCTTATTATTTAGTATTAGCTATATTAGATAAAGCTTAGTTATTATTATTATTAGAACTTAGAAGTTTCTAAACTCTTATATATAGACGTTTATGTTTAGTATAGAAGAGAGATAGTTATTATTTTCTTCTATATTAGTATCTAGTATCTATATACGTTATTTTACTATACGCACTTCTATATGTCTCTACTATAGTTATATATATTTCGTGCTATTATATAAAAATAATAACTACTAAAAGCTAATATATACGGCATATATTACGTAATATCAGCTATATAAGACGGTATACCGTTATATCTCTCTCTCTTAACACGAAATATATATAACTATAGTAGAGGTATATAGAAGTGTGTATAGTAGAATAACGTATATAGATACTAAGTACTAATATAGAAGAAAATAATAACTATCTCTCTTCTATACTAAATATAAACGTTTATATATAAGAGTTTAGAAGCTTCTAAGTTCTAATAATAATAATAACTAAGCTCTATCTAATATAGCTAATATTAAATAATAAGAGCTAAAAAGCTAAATATATAACCTCTGATTCTTTAGAAAGCTAAATATATAATATCTAAACCTTAATCTCTTCTATATATAAATATTAGATATTAATACCTTTAGTACTTCGTTTATAGAAGTATTAGTTATTTGTAATCTTAGCTCTAGAGATATTAGAGGTATTAGTACTACTTAAAGGTATCGGTAGTTTTATAAATACTAATAATTTAGAATAGTACTATTATATAATAATCTAGCTATTATATAATAATCTAGGATAGCGTGCTATTATATCCTCTCTTCTTTAAAAGGACTTATTCCGAGTCTTCGGTTATCGATTAGTATAGTATTAGGTCGATTAGAGTATTATTTATCTTTTTATTATAAAGAATATAACTTATCTTACTATTATAGTATCTAGTAGTCGAAGTAGGGTTAGTAGATAGTAGTATTATCGTTTAAGAGCTAATCGCTCTTTGTTTACTACTATATACTATATAATAATAGAATATAAATAGAAGAGAAGCTAATAATTAGCTAGTAAGTAGAAAGCGGTATACTACTATAGAGTTATTATATTCTTACTATTATCGTATATTATAATAGTAATTATTAAGTAATAAATAACAATCGTAAAGTAATAGCTATTATTATAACAATAATACAGAAGTAGAGTAGAAAAGTAGTCTATTCGTGGTTATTAACGCGAAAACTAAAAGTAAAGAGCAAAGACAGCTCTAAACGATGCTAATATATAGGATTCTGCTAGATAGTGAGGAGTTATATGACAGGTCTAGTCTAAAACCGTCACATTTCCCTCTCTTTAGTAGAGCTCGCTCTCGAGCTCTATAGAAACCCGTATACTTATCTATCCACATATCCTTTCTTCTACTAAGGCAGCTGTGAGATGTTAGCTCTGTATAAGCAGTGAGATGCCAGCTCTATATGAGTAGTGAGATACTAGCTATACGCCGAGTTGCCTAAAACTCTCTATGTTCGCTCTCTAATACTAATCTATATAATCCGCTAAGCGACTAGTGTATACTCCTACGATTTTGTCGATTACTGAAGTATAGGCTTTAAGAGCTTTCGTAATATCAGGAGGAGAAGGAGGAGGCTTCGAGAGTTGTTGGAAAACAATATAGCCAAAAGTAAGAAGGTCTACTTGAAAGGCTTCTCTCGTCGGGGCGTAGAGCTCCTTAAGAGTAGAAGGCTTAGATTAAGGCTCCTTCTTATTGGTAGGAGGCTTGGATTAAGGCTCCTTCTTATCAGCAAGAGGCTTAGATTAACTAATAACGAGCTAGATAAGCTATCTTGTTGAAGCGTCGATTACGCGAGTATATTAATATTTCTTTTTAATAAGAGAGCTAAAGTTATATGCCTAGCGTACGATGTTAGAGTCTATTGTCAGAGCAGTTAGATGCTAGCTATTTAAAGAGAGAGGGGGGGGTCCGTAGACGCTAGAGAGAGGGGATCCGAAGATACTAGATAGGGGTTCGTAGCTTGGTGTCGATTTAGGGGTCGCTGGCGAGGGGTCTAGGAAGCCGTTTTTAAAGGGGTTTACAGAGTCGGCGGCAGAGAGGCTAGAATAGAAGTCCGTAGACGCTAGAGAGAGGGTCTTAAGCTAGGTGTCGATTCGAGAGTCGCTAGCGAGGGGTCTAGGAAGCCGTTTTTTAAAGAGGTTCGCAGAGTCGGCGGCAGAGAGGCTGGAATAGAAGTAAGGTTAAGAAGTCTAATAAGAAGAGTAATCTTTAGTTTAATATAATAACAATATAAGAGTAGAGTAGAAAAGTAGTCTATTTATGGTTATTAACGCGAAAACTAAAGGTAAAGAGCGAAGACAGCTCTGAACGATACTAATATATAGGATTCTGCTAGGTAGTGAGAAGTTATATAATAGGTCTAGTCTGAAACCGTCATAATTATTATAAGTAGTATATTAGTAGGCGACTTTTCTCTAATTCTAACTTCTCTTCTTCTTTTCTTTTTATCTAAATAATATAAATAGTAAGAATACCTTCTAATTAGATATATTCTTATATACTAACTTGTCTTCTAGAATATATATATATATTATATATATATATATAAAAGTAAGTTCTTCTCTTCTTAATCGTCCTTCTCTATCTCGTTAATACTAGGTAGATCAGAATAGTTAGGCTTAATATACCTAGGTTTCCTATAATTATAGCACTTTATACTAGTAGAGAGTCGGTCTATAGACGAAGTCTTTAATCTTTCGCTAGTAGAAGAGAGCCTAGAAGTTTAAGAAGTTTTTTAAGAAGTAGAATAAAGTCTATATAAGAGTAGTAAGGGTTTTATTAAGAAACTAGATAAGGTTTAGTTAGTATTAAGCTTTTAGTATAATAAGCTTATTATAACAGGTTTTTTAGTACTTATTATACTAGTTATATATAACTTAGTATTATAACGCAGTTTCTTATCTATAAATAATAAGTCTTTTACTATCTTATTAAAGTTAGTATTCTAGTACCTCTTACTATTAACTAATTAGGTTTAAAGCTAAGGCGTAAGCTTATCCTATATATAGTAGAACTTATCTTATTTAAATACTTCTCTAAGTATTACTATACTTGAAAAGTAACTTTTAAATTCTATAAAACTTTCTCTTATATAACTCTTCTATTCTATCTAAAGAGACTAAAAGGCGTTTTAGATATCCTTCTTCTTATAACCTATTAGATAGTCGATATTAAGAAGTTTAATTATTTCTTTATAATCCTTAAATACTATCTTACTTATATTAGACTTATATTAGAGCTCTAAGTAGTTCTAGGCAAGTTTCGTTATCGTTCTCTAAATAAGAGCTTTATAAGTTAAAGGCGTCTAATAATAGTCGGCGTTTATATAGAGTTAATTATATATTAATATTCTCTATTACTTATATATAAGTGAAATACTATTATCTAAAAGTTCAATTTTTTTTATAATCTTACTTTTAATAAGTTAAAGAGCTTTTAAGATGCTTTTAGATTATAAGCATAGAGTAGATTATTATAAGAAAGAAATATTAGAGGTAGAGTCTCGCCTACGATAACAGTTTAAAGAGATAGAAAGAGGTGTTTATATAGGTTAGATAAGACTTAGACTTTAGTCGTTATTTAGTAGTTATCGACTGATTTACTATACTAGGTCTAATAATTAGATAATCCGATTATCTTACTCTAAAATTCTCTATTCTTTTTCTTAATTCTTAGCCTCTATAGCTTAGATTATACCTCGTATCTCGTCTATATTAGAGAAGTCCTATTAATCTCTCTAGCTTCTAGGCGCTAAGCCTTTACCTTTGTTATTCTTAGGAGTACGGTACTAAGTCAAGAACCTTTTAGTAGAGGCTTAACTTTATTCTCTAAGAGAGAGCTCTACGCTTAAGAGCGGAGCTTAGAAGAGACCAGAGATCGCTCCGGATTCTAATATATTAAATATTAAATAAAGAGAGAGAGAGTAAGATCAGATTCAGAAGCCTTCTAGATAACTATTATAAGTTAACTTATTCACCGAATCTAGAGTTATTAGAACTCTTAAGAAATACTTAGTATATTCTAATCTCTTAATATATACTAAAACACGATTTTTACTAGCTATTTATATAGATAATAAACCCTACTATTACTAGCTGTCTAAGTAGTCTCTAATTACTCGGCTATATAAGAATATCGTTATAATATTCTAAATTAAGAGTGAATCGACTTTTAAATAAAGAGTAGCGATAAGCTTAAAGGAGATATTATTAAGACTATTACCGGCGAAGAAGAGTTATTGTTTTTATATAATAGTACGAAATATATATAACTATAGTAGAGATATATAGGAGTATATATAGTAGAATAACGTATATAGATACTAGATACTAATATAGAAGAAAATAATAACTAGTCTTTTCTAACTCTAGGAGTAGACTACTATATATAAGAGGTTTCAGATAATACAAAAGAAGTACGAAACCGAACAACGACATACGTCGGCTAATACAAAAGCCCGAACTCTACGAAGTACGTCTGAAAGTCCGGACGGACGTAACCTTTCTAAATTAGATAATATAAAACAACAACTACTAAAAGCTAATATATACGGCATATGTTACGTAATATCGGCTATATAGGACGGTATGCCGTCATAAGAAGGTAGAGGAAGAGCTAGTTTAGGCTTCTTATACTTAGAAGAGTAGAGAGAAGAATAAGTTAGAGAAAGAAGAGGTAGTATAAGCTTTGTTTTAGTAGTAACTTAGTCTTAGTTCTTTATTAACTTTAAATATTCCTACTAGTTAGTATTTTATCTTAGGTTTTTATTATAAGTTCTTTATTAAAAGTAACTAGAATTAGAAGGTATTAATAGAGTTTTATAATTTAACTCTTTTTACTTAATTCTTATTTAATTCCTATATATTAATCTATTTAGAAAAGAGTTAAGATAGTTTTAACTCTTTTAGATATTTAGTATAAAAGTCTTTTAGATAATATAGTAAACTCTAAAAATTATCTATAAGATACTAAGTAGAATCTAATTTATATCTAACCTATTTTACCTAGTATTATAGCTATCTTTTAAAAAGTTTACTACTAAGTATTTCTTATATCTTCTATTCTTATATACTTTAAATAATATCTAGTAAGAGCTCTAGAGCCTCTTATTCTAGTAGAAGAGTATTTAGATCTTTTAAAAGTATATTAGAGGTAAAAACATTATAAATTAATAATTCTTTTAGAAGTTTTAGTCTATAGAAGTATCTTATATAATCTAGTATTTTAAAAGGTCTTATCTATAACGGCTCTCTATAAATACACAAAGAGAGTGCTTGTAGAATAGTACCTAGTATTGAGGAAAACTAAACTAAAGAGAAAAGCGAAGAGTATAAGTACTCTAGCTTTATTTATATATATTAAGCGAAGCCTCGGTAAAGCCTTAGGCTAACCTGGTTATGTAAGTAACGTATATAACTAGGACTATTATACTACCCCCTCTTTAAAAGAGCCCCTTATAACTAAGCGGCTTTATCCTCTTTTAATATAGAAGTATTAAGCTCTAGCTCGTTATAATCCTCCCTCCTAGCCTTATATACTGTTTTCTATAGTAGAAGAGCTTCCGAGAGACTAGCTATTTTTAGCTTCTCTAAATAGAACCTCTCTACTAGTTATAGTATATATATTAGTTATTAAGCTAGATATTAATTAAGGTCTTTATTATAGCTTTTCTACTTAATTTAGTAATAGAGGGACTATTATCTCTTCTTACTAGCTAGTATTTCTTCGACTTCCTATTTCTCTTCTTTATTTATAATAATTAGTAGAGGTAGTATAACTATCTATCCTAGTAAGGGGTTGTCTATAGCCTTATATAACTTCTTAGAGATGAAGATAGAGTAAACTTTAATAGAAGCTAGTAGTTATAATTAGAAAGTAGAACCTACTTCTTTAAGGATCTTAAAAGAGCTAGCTATCTAGTAGTCTAGCTTTTAGCTTAGTCGTTAAGTTACTTAGTCCTTTATTATAACGAAGACTATATCTCCTACTTTAAAATCAATATCTTATCTATATTTATTTATATCTTATTCCTTCTTCTATTAAGCTTTTAATATATTTACTTAGCTAATATCTAAGACTTCTTAGATTATCTTCGTAACTATTATAACTTCTTCTTATAATAGCTATTCTTTTATATTAGCTAGTTCTAGTATTTACTAGTTAAACGAGGTTCTTAGTATATATCCCTTTTATAACTTAAAAGGCGATATTCTAATAGTACTATAAGGTAGTACTAACTATATATAGTCTATTATTAAAAGGATCTTAGACTAATTAGTATAATAATAATTAATATATAGCTATAAGTGCTAATTAAGGTATTAATTTATAATCTTAGTCTAGCTATCTATTTAAGCGTAGTTTATAGTTAAGAGTTAAAGCTAAACACCTAGGATTTAAGTAAACTCTCTCTAGAATACGGTAATAAAGTAAGGGCCTCTATCTAATATTATACTTTCTAGAATCCTATAATATCGTAGAACGTGTTTAATATATAACCTTACTATCTATTTAGAAGTAATATTCTTATAGTAGGGTATTAAAATAGACTATTTAAATAAGTAGTCTATTACTATAAATATGTTATTATAACTATACTTATTAACTAGAAAAGACTTAAAATCTATAGTTATATATTACTATATATATAGTAGTATTAGGAGTAGGTATAAATAGCTAAGTGTTTTATCTTAAGGAACGTCTACTCTTCTATAATTATAACAGTTTTATACGTATCTTATAATATTAGCTTTTATATTTTACTAGATATATCTTAAACGTAGAATCTAGTAGATCTTATCCCTCCTTAAGTAAGCTAAAAGTATCTAATTATAAGCCTTATAAATTAGATCTATTCTTAGTATATCTACGTCTAGTACTACTAAGTAGTTTTAGTAAAGTAAAAAGCCTTCCTCTAAGGTATATAAGGAATTAGTATTAGTTTTAGCTTATACTTATATAGCTTAAAGTATTATAGTATCCTTATTTACTTAGTAGATTCGTTTTAAAAGTATAAATAATTCTTAGAAGTAGTTATTATTAACTAGAGCTAGTGTAATCGAGCTTATTTTAACTCCTAGGTCTTTAAGCGCTTCTATATTAACTTATTCCTTTATTAAGAGTATATAGGTCTAGTACTACTCTTTAAGTTCCTTTTATAAGTGTATCTTATTTACTTTATAAGTTAAAGTATCTATCTTACTATTCTTACGCCTTAAACGAAATATAATAATAAAATAGTACTTAGCTAAGGCTTTAGCCTACCTCGCTTAACAAGTAGTAAGTTACTTAGTAGTTATAAAGTACTTAAGCGCCTTATGATTAGTATAAATATAGATTTTCGAATAAGTACTTTATAGTTCTAGTCTCTATTCTATAAGTAAGCGTATAATAGTAAGTAGCTCTTTATTATATATTTTATAGTTATACTTAGCTAGAGATATAGTCTTACTAAAGTAGGCTATAGAATACTATTCTTTATTAGCTTATTATTATTATAATACTCTAGTAATAATTCTATCTAAAGCGTCTATTTCGATTATAGTAAAGAGATTAAGAGAGTAGTAGTAGAGGATTAGTATAGAGGTAAGTACTACTTTTAGGTCTTCAAACGCTTCTTAGTACTCCTTATTAAAATTAAAAGGTATATTATTCTACGTTAGATATACTAAGGGCTTTATAATTATACTATAGTTCTAGATAAACCTTTAATAGAAGTTATAGAAACTAAGGAAGTTCTAAACGCTTTTTACTATCTTTAGAGCTTACTATTTCTATACTACTAAGACCTTTTTAAGGTCTACTTTAATACTGTTAGTACTAATAATAAACCTAAGATATTTCGTCTTCTTAACGTCGAACTCGCACTTCTTAATATCGACCTATAACTTAGTATTCTTAAAACGTTAAAAGACTTTTTATATATACTCTTTATATTTAAGAACATTTAATAAGTAGATAAGGATATTATCTAAGTAGGTAGAGTAGAAGTTATCTAGATAGTTAAATAAGACATCGTTTATATAGTATTAGTAGGTAAATAAGCTATTTATTAGACTAAACGGTAGAACCTTATACTTATATATTCTATAGTAGGTATAAAAAGTAGTTAATTCCTTAGCGTCTAGATCTATTCGTATATAGTAGAAGGCTTACTAGATATCTAGCTTAGTAAAAATATAAGCTTAACTAATATATATAAGCGTTTTATTAATTAGAGGTAATAGATAATAGTCTTTTTAAGTAAGATTATTAAGTTTTTAAAAGTTAATATAAAAACATAGCCTTCTATCTACTTTCTTTATAAATAAAATAAGAGTAATAAAAGGAGACTAGCTATATTTAATAAACCCTTTATAGAGATTCTCTAAGATATATTCCTTTATAGCTAATAACTTTTCTATAGATATCTTATATAAAGAGGAATATCTAAAGGTATTTAAACCTTTAAAATCAATCTTATAGTCGTAGTATTAGTAAGATAGAAGAGTATCTAAAGTAGTTTTAGAAAATACCTCTTTAAAGTTCTAGTACTTATTAGGAAGAGCGATATTAGAGGCTATATCTAGTTCTTAATTAGCTATAATAGTATTAATTTTATATATACTTATAGTAAATATCTTATTATCCTCTTAGAGTAAGTAATAATACATTCCTACGGCTAAAATAGCTAAAATATTAATAATAAGGTCTAACTTCTTTAAGATAAAGGGTTTCTAATAGTATACTAAGGCAAGTACCTTCTTTATAACGCTTTTAAGTTCTTTTTTTATAACTTAGTATTTTACTTATATTAAAGACTTATAGCTTCCCCTACTATATATAGTTAAGGTATAACTAGCTAAGGTTATAGTATTAATTTCGAGATAATCTATAAGCTCTAAGAGCCTTCTACCTTATTAGCGCTATTTATCTATTTCTATAGCTTAGTCGTAAATATTAGCTTTATCCTAGTAAAAGAGTATAAAGTCTTTTAGTTATATAGCGTCTTAAGAGAGAAGAGTTAGCTATTAAACAGAGAAGTAAGGCTTAAGATTATTAGACTAGAGTAGTTTCTAATAAGTTATATTAATATTAATATAAAAGTACTTAAAGAACCTCTAGCTAAGGATAATATTATATAGACTTAAGTCTAAGAAGATAAATAGTATATTAAAGAATTTATAACTATCTAAGATATAATTTAAAAGGAGATAGTATATAGCTTTACTCTTAATTTCTCTATTATATCTACGAATCTTAATAAGGGTAAGAAGTCTTTTAGTCTTTAAACTATAGAACTTTATAAGGTTATAACCGAGTTATATATTTATAAAAGAAAAGGCATTTACTCTAAGGTTACTAAGAGTAGTAGTTTATATACTAAATCTATTAATAGTTATTATACTAAGTAAAGTAAACGTTTTTCTACTAATTAATAACTATAGATTAATCTTAGAGAGATTAATTCTATATTTATCTAAGGAGGAGTCTTCTTTTAAGCTTCTTTATTTCTTAACTCTAAGCTAGTATCTTTTCCTTTAAGCTCTTTAAAGTTAACCTTATATATCTTTAGCTTTAGATAATCCTTAATATAATAACTAGGCTTACTATAGTTAAAGTACTTATCTAATAGTCCTAGAGTTAAGCGGTTATTCATAGTAAGGGCGTTAAAGTGTCTAAGAGAGATAAAGGGGGCTATAGAAGAAGAAGGGCTAGTAGGCGTAGGAGTAGGTATATATAGGTTCGAAGTAGAAGGAAAGTTTATTACTTATACTCTTTAAGAAGCGAGATTTCGAAGATTACTATTAATACTACTTATAAGATTATAAAAAGAGTTTATATCTTCTTTAGCTTAGAACTTAGTAATAATAAGAGATTAGTATAGTATAAAGATTAACTTATTCTATAAGTCTTTTACCTAGTCTTATAAGAGAACTTTAGCTTTATCTATAAGTTATTAGAACTTAGTATAGAAGTCGTAGAAAGTTTCTATCTTTAATATAATAAGGTCTTAGTATTAGATATAAGCTTCTTAGTATAAGTAAGAGCTAACAGTAATATTTTAGAGATAAGTTAATATCTTTTTATAGCTATTAAACTAGTTAATAGTATTAAACTTATATCTTAGGTAAATATAGTTTTAAGCTTTTCTAGAAGTATAATAGAAAATTAAATTTATTCTTACTTTCTTAGACTTAAAATAGTTAGTATTAATAGATAACTTTACTATAATTTTAGTTTCCTAGGTTATATAGATAAATTCGTCTTCTATAGTAAATTAGTAAGGATTAGCTATCTTACTTATCTTCTTAGATAATAGAGCTATAAAAGAGGAACGAGTTATATCGAGAGTTTATAGTTAAATAGGAGTATATTAATAAGAAGTACTAGCTATATTTAAAGTATTTACTTTAAGTTTATAAACTTTACTTATTAATAAGGTTATTACTTTAAGGATTTATTATAAGATAGAGTTAAGTAGAAGTAGTTTAAGGATCTTATACTATAAGGAACTAGTAGTTATCTTAATAGGAGGAGGTAATAGTAGTATAGTAATAGCTAGTATATATATTTTTTCGAGTCAAGTTCTTAAGCTAGATTAGAATATGATATTAATAGAAGAGGGAAGAGAGATTAGCTCTACTAACTTTAAAGTAGAATAGAATAGTTTTTAGGTTAATAGGTTATTTTTAAAGGACTCGATATAGCTAATAGAAGAATGCTAGACCTTACTACTTAATATAAATAGGTTAGGCTTTATAAAAGAGGAAAGTAAATTTAGTAGATTTAATATAAGTAAATATATATATTATTATTAAGATATTAGTAAAAGCCTTCCTAGGTAAAGAGAGAGAGTTTAGTTTTAGTATAACAGCTCTCTATAAATATATAAAGAGAGTACTTATAAAATAGTACCTAGTATTAAGGAAAACTAAACTAAAGAGAAAAGCGAAGAGTATAAGCACTCTAGCTTTATTTATATACATTAAGCGAAGCCTCGGCAAAGCCTCGGGCCAACCTAGTCACGTGAGTGACGTATGTGACTGGGACTGTCATATTATCTACTATTTAGTAAGCTTTTAGCTAGGACGATTTATCTTAAGATTCTTAGTAGATAAGTAGACTTTATCTCTAATATCTTAGTTAATAGCTTTATAGAATTAATTTATACTATTCTTTATCCTTTTCTAGGTTTTACTTATATTATCTTTAGCTATTCTTTAAGTAGAGTATATATATTAGGCTATTTTTACTACTTTATTATAGTTAAGACGTTCTTAGAGAATAGAAGTCTTTAGTATATTCTAATCTTATAAAGCTCTTAGGTTAAGTCTAAACTTAAGCTAATAAGAGGTTATACTAATAGATAAGTATAAAAGTATTATTTATACTCTTATCTATTAGAGGGATTAATTCGCTCTAGTTATCTTAATAGTAGGTTATAAAAGGCCTTAGTCTCTAATTAATATATTAGTTTATTATCTTTATCTATTTATCTATCTATTTACAGTAGATAGTACTAAGCTTAAGCTTAATACTAATTATTTAATAAAATTTAGTTTAAAATAATAATATAAATTAAGATTCTTAATTAGACGTAATTGATTTAGAGTAGTAACTAAAATAGTAAATCTATTAAATAAAGAGTTTAGCTAGTCTTTTAGTATTTATAGTTAAGTAGTAGAGTATTAATACTAAATTCTTTCTAAGTTAGTTAATAAATACTAATATAGTATTAAATCTAGGTTTATTTTTTAAAAATAATTTAAAATCTATATATAAATATTATATAGAGTAGTTAAGTACTAGTAAGAGGTAAAGAAAGCCTTATTACTTAGTTTATTAAGAATAGGAGTATTTATAAGCTTAATAATTTACTATATACTTCTTAAAGTCTAAACCTAATCTAATCTAGTAGTAGTATTATACTAATAACTAGTATATCTTTTTTATACTTAAGTAAGTACTAGATACTTAGTTATAGACTTCTTAGATTAGTTTTATATAGAGTTTAGTATTTCTTTAAATATAAAGTCGATTCTTAAAAAGGAGTAAATTATCTAGTAAGATAGAGTATTTATCTAGAAGTTTATAACGTTCTTTCTAAAAGGAGTATAAGTTATCTTTTTTTAACTTCTAAATTATATCTAAACCTAACTCTTGAATAACGTTTAACTAAATTATATTAAAAGATATAGACTATTTTTTATAAAAAGATCTAAGGTTTATATAGTAAGTAACCTAGTTCTTAGTACTTTAAAAGCTTCTTTATATTTAAGTGTTTATAGAAATAGCTCTAAAAGGTGTATTATTATAGTTAAGAGTTTAGTAATTTTAGTATAACTTTTAATAAATTATTTATAAAATCTTATAAATCCTAAGTAAGACTTTATACTTATTATAGTAGTAGGTTAAACCTAGTTTTATAGAAGTTCTACTTTTTTAAGATTAACTTTAAGTCCTTTTATAGTTAAGATAAATTCTAAGTATTTAACTCTAGTAATATTAAATTCGCTTTTCTTAATATCTACTTAGAGTTTAGCTTCTTAGAGCTAATTTAAGACCTTCTTAACCTATTCTTTATATTTTTTAATAGTATTTAAATAAATTAAAATATTATCTAAGTAAGTAATATAGAAGTTATTTAAATAATTAATTAAGACGTTATTTATATAATATTAATAGATAGTAAAGCTATTATAGAGTCTAGAAAGGAAGACTTGATATTTATATATATTATACCTAGTTTTAAACGTAGTTATCTCGTCTAAAGTAGAATCTATTTAAATATAATAGAAAGCTTATCTTATATCTAACTTAGTAAAGATTTTAGCTATCTTTATTTTTAAAAGAAGCTTATTAATTTAAGAGATTAAGTAGAGATTATTTTAAGTTAGAGTGTTTAGCTTTTTATAATTAATATAGAATTATAACTTATTACTATTAGCTTTTCTAATAAAGAGTACTAGAGAGATAAAAGAGCTATTACTATTAATAATAAACTCTTTATCTAAGTTCTTTATAAGATACTTCTTTATAGCTTTAAGCTTTATAGTTAACTATTAATATAGAGACGAAAAGAAGTTAAGAAGTAGTTTATTTAAAGTAATCTTATAGTTATATTTATAGTAAAGAGAGAGCTTATTAGAAGCTACTTTTAAGAATACGTCTTTATAAGAAGAATAATATTATAGAAGTTAGGTTTATATTAGAGCTCTTATATTATTATTATCTTAAAAAGAGGCTAATCTTTTATTAATAATCTAATATAGCTTATAGATATTAGTTATATAGAATTCTAAGTTAGGTTATTTTATATTAAAGTATATAGTGTTTATACTTATTTTATTAATAAAAGAGTATAAAGTCTAGCTTTTTAAAGCTATACTAGTAGTTTAAAAGGTGTTTAAACTAGAGTTAGAGGTTAAAATTTTAAGAGGTATTATTATTATAAATAAGAGTAATAACTTAGCTATATTTATAAGTCTACTCTTTTTATATCTTTCTTATTAATAGATTATATATTCTCTTTAATTTATATTTAACTAGTAATTTAAAATAGGTTTCTAGTTCTAGCTAGAAAGTAAAAGTAAAATCTTATTACTAAAGTAGAGAGTTAGAGAGTAATTAGCTAGTTAAGTAATTTAGCTTTTTAAAAGGTTAAGAAGGACTTTAAAATAGTTTAACTACTTATTACTAATAATTAGGTCTTATTATCTAAGGTCTAAGATAATAAAAAGGTAGTTCTAAATATAATATTTAGCTATATTTAGATAGAGTTATATAAACTAAGTTACTTAGCTTTTAGTACTATTATTATATCTATAAATAGATACTAAATATAGTAGTTTTTAGATCTAAAAACCTATTATTTTAGATAAGTATAAAGTTAAGAGTTAATTTAGAAAAAGGTACTTATTTACTTCTATATCTACTAAAGCTTATAATTTAATACTATATCTCTATATACTAAGAGTAGTATTTATAAAGAACTGTTTTCCTCTTATAAGCTTAGAAAGGTTAAGTCTAATTAGATTATATTTATATAGGTTTAAGAAGGAATTTATATCTAAGCCTCTTTATTTTTTTCTTAACTTAGATTAGAGTTAGAGTACTTTTTAGATAGTTATTCTTCTTTAGGTTAATTATCTATTTTATTAATACTAGAAAGATTAGAGTAATTAGGTTTAAAATACCTAAGCTTACTATAATAGTAATACTTTATACTAGTAAAGACTTAGTCTATTAATATAGTTTTTAATTTTTTACTAGTAGAAAATAGTTTAGAAGTTTATAAAATCTTTTAAAAAGTAGGATTAAGTCTATATAAGAGTAAGAAGAGTTTTAGTATAGAGCTAGATAAGAATTAAAAAGTACTTATTTTTTTAAATAATAAGGTTATATTAATTAGTTTAGCTATAGTACTAGTTATAGATAACTCTATGTTTTAGTACTTCTCTTTATCTAAGGTTAAAAGATCTACTACTATTTTATTAAAATTATAATTCTAATATCTCTTAGCTAATATAGAGCTATTTTAGAGCTAGAGTATAATCTTATCTTATATCTAGTAGAATCTTTCTAACTCTAATATCTCTTTAAGTATAGCTATATATAAGAAGTATACTCTAAAATTTAAAAAAGTTTCTTCTATATAACTCTTTCTATCTATTTATAAGACTTAAAATTTATTTTAAGTATTCTTTTTCTTATAACTAGTTAGGAAGTAGGAATTAAGAAGTTCTATTATATTCTATTAGTCTTTAAAAGCTATATTATCTATATCTAACTTATATTAGAGCTCTAAGTAATTCTTAGTAAGTTTAATAGTTATTCTCTAAATAAGAGCTTTATAAGTTTTAAGTATATAGTAATAGTTAGCGTTTACTTAGAGTCTATTATATATAGATATCTTTTATTACTTATAAGTAGATAAAGTACTATTATCTAAAGATTTAATTTTCTCTATAATTTTACTTTTAGTAGGTTATTAAGCTTTTAGTAAGGTTTTAGCTTAAAATTAAAGAGTAGATTATTATAATTATTATAAAGAAAGAATATTAAAAGTAAAGTTTTATATCTAAAGATAGTCTAGTATAATAGAAGAGTATAAAGAAGAAGTTTAATTTAGTTAGTAGAGACTTAGACTCTAATTATTTCTTAGTAAGTATTTACTAATTTATTATACTAAATCTACTAATTAGGCGCTTTAGTTATCTTATTACTAGGTTCTTTCTTCTTTTTCCTAATTCTTAGCCTCTATAGCTTATATTACTTCTTATATCTTATCTATATTAGAAAAGTCTTAGTTATCTCTCTAGCTTCTAGGAGCTACGCTCTTACTTTTATTATTCTATAACTTTTTATTCTTAGATAGATAATAATAAGTTAAGAACCTTTTTATTAGTACTTAACTTTCTTCTCTAAAAAGAGGCTCTACGTTTTAAAACAGAGCTTAGAAGAGACCTAGAGTCGCTCTTAAATTTAATATATTAAATATTAATTTAGAAGAGAGAGATAAAGAGGTTAATTTAGGAGTTTTCTAGATAACTATTATATATTAACTATCTAAATTATATATAGAAGTTCTTATACTAAGAGAGTTATTAGGATTCTTAAGAATACTTAGCGTATTTTAATCTCTTAATATATAAGATACGATTTTTACTAGCTATCTATATAAATATTAAACTCTAGTATTACTAGCTATTTAAATAGTCTCTAATTACTTAGCTATTTAAGAATAGTATTATAATAGTCTAATTCTAGGCTAAATTAAAATCGAAATAAAAAGTAATAATAAGCTTAAAAGAGATATTATAAAGGCTATTACTAGTAAAGAAGAGTTTTTCCTTTTTATATAATAGTATAAAAGATATACTACTAGAGAAGAGGTATATAGAAGTATATTTAAGATAGAATAATATATATAAATACTAGGTACTAATATAAAAGAAAAGGAAAAACTATTCTTCTTCTATACTAAGTATAAACATCTATATATAAGAGGTTAAAGACTACTAAGTTCTAATAAGAATAAGAACTAAGCTCTTCCTAATATAGCTACTAAAATAATAAGAGCTTTAAAGCTAAATATATAAGGTCTTAAAGCGAAATATATAATATCTAAACCTTACTCTCTTTAGTACTTTCTATCTTATAAGTATAAAGTTAATCGTAGAGGTATTAGTAGTTTTACGAATACTAGTAATTTAGAATAGCGTGCTTTTATATATTCTAGCTTATATATAAATACTTCTATTCTATAATAGCTTACTATCTTAAATAGCCGAGCCTATGTACTAGTTAAGCTTTAGACGTCTATATTATCTATATTATTCAGTTTCGATTAGAAACTTTTATATAGTCTAAACTTTTATATATAGATATTCTAACTCTTTTATAATTAGAAAAAGCTTAATTTAGTCTCTTCTTTTATATTAGAATCTAGTATTTATATATATTCTTCTATTAAATATACTTCTATATATCTCTTTAATAGAAGTATATGTTTTATATTATTATAGTAAAAGACTAAACTTAACTCTACTAGAGATAGTTTATTATAATATCTTATTTAATATTATAAAAAACTTTTAAATACTAGATATATTCTTAGTATACTAGAAGTAAATATAATATTATTACGTTTATAAGTTTCTATTTATCTATTTATCTTCTATCTACTTAATAATACTATACTTACTTATATACTCTATCTATATAAGAGATATCTTATAAAGTAAACTTTTACTTAATCGCTTACTTTATCGCTTACTTTTTTAATCTATTATAGTTTTATAGAGCTAGATAGTATATAAAGAGATAAGAGACTAGTTATATAATTATATAATTTAGAACTTAGAGAGTATATTAGACTTAGTATTATAATATAATAGTATAAAGTATATACTACTATTGAAATAATATATAGAAGTATATAAAATTAGAATAATATATATAATTATAAGACTTAATAGTAAGAAAAAGAACAAATTAGCTTTTATAAAATAGAGAGAGATAGAGTATATATATATAGAAGTTTAGACTATATAAAAGTTTATAACTAAAACTAAGATAATAATTAGATAATAAGTTAGTCTTAGAACCTCTAGTACTAGAGATAAAATAATAGATTAGCTTTAATACTAAGTATATTAAAGCTAAATTAATACTACTTTAGCGCTATATATACTATTATATAGCTAATATAGCTAGTATAAAGCTATTCTACTAATATTTAAAAGTTTTTTATAATATTACTTTTTATAATAGCTAGTTATTTATAATTATTAAGATTAAGTAATAGTTAATTTTTAAAATATTATTATTATTTATATTAGAAAAGATTTAGTCTTAAAACCTTCTATTATTATCTAAATACTTATTTATATTATCTAAACTTTTATATATATATACTTTATCTCTTTCTATTTTAAAAAAACTAATTTATTCTTTTTCTTAGTATTTAAGCTTAGTAATTATATATATTATTCTAGTCTTATATACTTGTATATATATTTTTAATAGTAGTATATAACTCGTAGTATTATACTTATCTTTTAATTCTCTTTTCTTTAAATAATAAGTAAATCGTCTTCTAGATATAGTTTATCTAGTTTATAATAGTAGTTCTTTTAAGAGCTAAAGTCTTTAGTAGATAGATTAGTATTTAAAGGTTTTTTTATTAAATCTTAGTATATATATATATATATATAGTAGTATATAAATAATAGCTAGTATATTAAAGCTATTATTAAATTAATATAGTAAGTAAAGAGATCTCGCTTAAGCTCTAAGTAGCTCTAGAACGCTACTTCGATACTACTCTAAGCCTCGGTCTAGCCTTAGCTTAGCTTAAATATAGCTTAAATACATAGAGTACTTAGACTTAGATACTAATACTATTAATAAAATATTAAGAGAGTCTCTAACGATTATTATATTATATCTAGTAGAACTTAACTAATAATATATTAGATATATATAATTATAATAGTACGAACTATATACTACTAGTAAAGAGGTATATAGAAGTACGTTTAGTAGAATAATAGATATAATTCCTAGGCTTAGTATAAACGTAAAGAACAAATTAGTCTCTTATAAATAGAGAGAGATAGAGTATATATATAGAAGTTTAGATAATATAAACTATTTAAAACTAAAACTAAGATAAAACATATTTATTAACTAATATAAAATCTCTAAAACCTAGTATATAACCTCGGCTATTTAAAACAGCTAGCTATTATAATAATATATTAATATATATCGTTATATTAGGTTATATAATCGCTAAATAGTAGATCTATACTAATAGCTAATAGAATCTATAAGCTCTACTTTAAGTAAAGTTATATACTTTTTTATTAATATAATACTATAATATAAGTAAGTATTTAGCTCTTTTAAAGTAATTAATCTAGATTTATTAGAATAGTATTTATATAAAAGAAAACTAGTCTTTAGAAAAAAGAGTAGATTATATTATATAATTTCTATCTACTATATAGAACTACTAACTTTAAAAAGCTAATATATATTAATAATTGTCTCTTTTTTGCTAATAATATATCGCGCTAATTATATTAGAGTAAAAAAGTATTAATTTATTTTAAGAGCTAATTACTAATAATTTATTAATATAAAAGTATTAGCGTCTAAGTCTAAGAATACTTACTTAGAGTAGTATAAGTAGAGTAGAGTAGTGCTTAAAATCAGTTAAGTAGAGTGGTATTTACTACTCTACTCTTCTTACTATATAATAGTCTAAAGTAGCGACATAATTAGTTAATTCTAATTTGAATAGACTATACCTTAGTCTATCTCTGAAGCATGTCGTTTTTGCTAACTTGTTTCACTCTTATGTTCATACCCACTTCAATAATCACTTATCGAATATATTTATTTCCTAGGTTCTCGTAGTCTAAGCGTGCCATGTATCCTGCTTCGTAGCCTTGCTTTTGGGGGGACTGCACTATCACATTTCAACGAGATCGTATGAATTTCTACATCACTTGGGGTCGAACACGGCCATTGAGGCAAAGTGCAGGCAGAATACAAAGACTCAAAGTAAATGGGCTGGACGAAATTTAAGCCAGACCGATGTAGCATACTGACTGAGATTCTTCAACGCAAGCTAGCTTGGAGAGGATGAGATTACAGCTATATGGTCCGGGCCGAATCTCTTTGATGCAAAGAGAAGAAATCTCATACCAATGAAATTGGCCATTCTATTTGAAGAATTCAGACTTGATGTAGTAGCAAAGGTTGTCGTCCAATCTCAAATAAATGAGATGTACCAGAGCAGCGACCAAACCTCTCGCAACTATTCAAAAGAAGCACAAAAAGCATCGGGTAGCGGGGATGGCTATATGGTTATACCATGAGATTTTACCCGTACGTCCCAGAAATAAAGTGACTTGAAGTATTCCGGGGACCTCCGCAAAAAGATTCGACCACACATGTAGGAGACATGAACTCATGGAGACAGCCGAGGCAGATTGAAGGCTTGACAACTCGGGAAGAAAATTTCCACATACCAAAATTGAGACTCATGCGTCTTTTCGTGGATAGTGACTTTACATTCTGTCAATTGACTTGCCGGAAATGGCAATGCTCGACGTAACGAAGAAGTATTTTAGCAATCGTAACCCCAACCTTCTCGTTGCTGCCACTGACCAGGGAATTGAATGCTGAATCCGAATCCTCCAATCCCACCACTTCTTCCATGGCCATACCCCCCACCAGGCAGATCACCGAGGAGATTAGCCCGTTCCATGCCATGATCCGACTCAAGTATGTGATCCGTTGTGAGGCGGTATTCGTCGTCCAACTCAGCATTTTGAAGATTTAATCTTCCCAAGACAGCCCTCCTGATTGACATCCCCCAGAGATGAAACCACTCAGTCTCACTCATGACTGTGGGCGTCCTATCAGAACCATGGGTCGTCTCCTCAGGAGAGACATCGGCATAGGGGAAAACAACTTTGACAACCTCATACCTAGCCGTGGCGAAGATTAAGTACAGCCAACTGAAAATCCAAAGAAATGTAAAATAGAAAAACCATCGAACCCACGTCGTCATGCGGAGTTTGTTGATCCAACCCGGACTATACACAACCACAGACTGGTGTGTAATTGGAAAAGAAACAGAGATCTGACCTCGATAATTGGTGGAAGCAACGGCTGAGCGGATGAGGTCCCCAAGCTTCTTAGTGTCGTGATTAATCACTTCCCGCTTCAATGTAAATGATTTCAAAGAAGGGTCTGCAACGTATTTATCACACCACGCTTTCAGCTCTTCGTGTTGGTTGTCGATATCCGGGGAGGTAACAGCAGGCTGAAGACGCTTTATGATCCCGCCTCGGAAACCCTTTTCATTGTCCGCGAGGAGATGCAACTCGCCACCAAGATTTGGTCCTGTGCTGAGCAGGTGGGTTATGTTGATTCGAATGTAAAAGTCGGTGATTGTGGTCGAGCTTTGTGTTTCGCTGTTGTTATCGCCATTGTGGTGGTGCCCCCGCCCCCCATCATTTCCAACTGTGATACCGTGTGTCTGCCGACGGGACGTAGTCTCCGTATGTGTTCCCTTCAATTCCACGTAGTATGTAGGGGGATATGAAGCCTGCTCATATAACATCTGTCGTAGGGTTTCGGAGTCGGTGGAGTAATCGGGGAAGTAGGTTTGGACGCTGGTTGGATTTACGCCATGGCTCGAGAAGGGTAAGTCTGGAGGTGGCCTGCCATAGATGGGTTAGAAATGGATTCCAGGGTGCTGCAGAGCTGTACTGACATGTACCATCTTCTTCGGACTCGTGGTTGGGGTTTTGGAGGCGATCGATCTCGAGGACGGGACAACAGAGGGCTCTCCTCGTATGACGGCGGAGGGTCCTCGTAAGTATATTCGTTTCCCCCTGATCGGCTGCTTGATGCTACTGGCCCTCCACTGGGATTCTCCGATTCATCTCGATATACACTATTGTTGTAGGCGCTCGGTAAGTGGTCGCAAAGAGCCGGGTTTTTGGCCTTCATCGTTGGGCGTGGAAGGGGTTCTCGATAGCTGCGTAAAGGAAAGGATAGCTGTAATCAATATCTACTCAATTGTAATAGTAAAATTAAAATCAAGTTGGGGAGGGGATTGGATTCGTTAGGTATGCAATTCATCGGTGAATGGTTGAGAGGCCATGTTTGCGTCGTGGCTTCCAGCCGTGCTTTTCAGGACCATCAAGTTGGTTGCCTGGCGATGACGACGCCACCAGAATGACCGAATGATTGATGTATCAGAATGGATTTGAGGAAATGGCAAGCTACGAGTATATGCAGTGTAAGAAAAACAATGTACAAGTACTCCCATCGAAAGGGGAGGGGAGGGGAGGGGAGGGGTACTCGAGAACTTTGAAGTTGTAGCGCCCTCCTCAACTTTTTCCGCGCATAGCGAAGCGTCCCTCTCTCAACTCTATTTTTATTTTGCGGTGTTCTTTAGGCTTCCTATCCACTGTATTACATCTTCTTGCCTCATTAAGCAGTCTTCTGATGGATAATAGAACCGGCAGTAAATAGCTCTGGTCTCCTCACCCATTCTTGTTATTTTTACTTTCACGAAGGTAAATGGTAGCCTGGATCGCACCTTTGGAGATTGATGTGAAGGCTACACTCTACATATTAGATAATCTTCACGATAGAAACTTCGTATCCGATGCTACAACAACTATCAGTACATAGGGGGCGATACCAATGGCCACAACATCGTCGTCGCGACCTTTCCAGAAGGAACGCAGTATGGAGGAAATTCTGCCGCTGCTCTTACTGCTCAAGTCCGAAAGGTGTGCGCAACAGTCTTTGGTTTAGCCTCTTAGTGGGGATTGCGGCAGGGCCGCCGAATCTATCTATGAACCCACCGAACAACATACAGCTTAGAGATGTCCTTATATCGCTTTCAACCTCTGGAGTTATTCAACACGCCATGGGAAAGCAGACTACCGAGGGGGTTGAGAACCACAGTCAACAGACCAACACACTCGAATATCTCCGCTCTGCTTTTACTAAGATCAGAAATCTTACACCCATCAAAAGGCATACCTTCTTGCAACATCTTCAGAAGGTTCAGGAGGTGGCGGACGATCAAGGGCGGTTTTTATTTCGAGATCCTGGAGAAGCCAACGATCTTCTATACAAGACAGTCGGCAGCGAGGAAGTGTTGGAGTAACGCCAACCTCGAAGCGAACCACGAACTCGAACTTGGTACAGTACGATTGGTTCTGGAAATACATTAATGAAATCTTAACAAAAGAAAGGGACGAGTTACGGGATCGCTACAAGATCATCGGGCTCGAGATGGAAACATAGAACGATGAACACGATTCCTATGGGTCACATCCGAGGGGTTTGTAACTATGCCGACAAGCACAAGAATAAGAAATGGCAAGGGTTTGCGGCTGCTGTTGCAGCGGCATATGCGAGGGATGTTCTATGCTCGATAAACCCAGGGAGTGATGTGAGCGGTAAGCTTGTTCCTCTCCAGCTCTCAACTTTCTCTATCTCCCAACTTCAGTTAACCCCTTCACCAGTTTGAATGAGATCATCGAGCGTTGGTCTCCAGCACTTCAGTCTCATTGTGCAAGATATTCTAGGACAATCATAGCCGTTAACCGGGAAAGGTCTAGGATAATTGAGAGATCTACTCTCTTATTCTCCTCAGCCATGTCGGTTAATTATTATAATCACCTTGTGGCATTTTCATATTGCAAAATGATGACAGCAAATTTCTCACTACAGTTTTGAGAGAATAAGTTGCTAATGCTTTATGACTATAGTAGTCTCCCTCATCCCTCTCCCGAGAAACAAAAATTTCGTCGGTCGAGAGACAAAGCTTCTTGAGTTTGAAAAACGAGTTGCCTTAAAGGATTCTTGCTAATGATTAGCACTTTACGGCTTGGGTGGTTGTGGCAAGACCGCAATCGCTCTCGAGTTCGCTTACAGGATCAAAGAGAAATACCCCAAGCTCTCCATATTTTGGGTGCCCGCAATCAGCAAGGACAGTTTCGAGAAGGCATATCTCAAGATTGGAGAGCTTTTGCAAATACCTAGAATCTCGGACCCCAGAGCGGAGGTCAAGCGATTTGTTCAGAATAAGTTGAGTGACGCGAAGTCCGGAGAGTGGCTTCTGATCATTGACAATGCGAATGATATTGATGTGTTATTCAGGAAATTAGGGGAGAGTGCGGAAGCAAAATGCTTGATCGATTACCTTCCATCTAGTCCCTCGGGCTCAATACTCTTCACCACTTGGACCCGAAAAGCTGCACTAGACGAGTCTCCAGGTAATGTCCTGGACCTTCATAAGATGGACCCGGAGGAAGCGAAAATAATGTTTGATTCGATTCTATTAAACAGGTCGGCAAAGAAAGACAAAAATATCACTTAATTACTTGAGCTTCTGACTTGTCTCTCACTTGCAATCGTTCAAGCAGTATCTTACATGAACAAAAACGATATCTCAGTACCGGAATACTTTACATTATATCAAGGCAGCGAAACTGAAATTATCAAACACCTGGAAAAGGGATTCGGAGATCCTGGAAGAAACGAAGAGGTCAAAAATCCGATAGCAACAACTTGGTTCCTCTCATTTGAGCAAACGAGCAAATTCGATAAGGCGGCTGCTGATAATCTCTCTTTCATGGCATGCCTCCTTGATGAGAAAATTCCCAAATCACTTCTACCACCAAGTTCATCACCGGATGAAATCATGGAGGCATTGTACACTCTAAAAGCATATTAATTCATCACCAAACGCAGAGACGGAGATTCATGTGACATGCATCGTCTAGTTCATTTAGCCACCCGGAATTGGCTGAAGCGAGAGTCCGACAATGAGCTGCACCGCTGTACAGATGTAGCAATAGAGCGACTCAGACCCCAGCTTTAAAGACCTTGAAAAGTGGAGGTCTTCTCTCCCACACTCAATCTTTATTACTGAATTGTTTGAAACCTCTACTGAAGACGACAGTGAACATAAAACATGCGATAAGTAAGAGCATACTTGTTATGTGGAAACAATAGAGGCGTCTCCCGATATGGTTGAATTTAAAGAGAAGCATTCACATTTCTTTTGCAAAGTGGATCTGTAAGTCTTACATCGTAGGAATGCAGCACCACGCCCCTTCCCACCTCATCGTTCCTTCCCTTTGCCTCACTTAACACAACTAGTGAAGTGTCTACGCTCCGTGATTTGTTTCAAATTTCACCAAAGCAAGACTTCAATCTTGTAATTTTGAATTGGAACTTAATTCATTCCGAATCTCTCCCAACACCCCTCACAACAAACTCTTCCCTTCCTCCTTCACCCAAAACCTTATGGGCCTCATCAATCTCCTCAAATTCAAAAACCCTCCCAGGCTTGGCAACATACTTTCCAATCCCCACATCTCTAGCAATCTTCTGTAGGGGGGCATCTGATAGCGGAAAGCCAGGCGTCCCAAAACGAAAACTCCCAAAAAAGCTAAAGTAGATCTCACTCAGGAGCTGAGCCAGAGGGTTGAAGTCCGAAATCGGATCGAGACCACCAAGAAACCCAGCTAGACAAACTCTTCCACCACGTCTGGGAATGTGCATGGAATCAAGGGGAACGCTGTTTCCCACTAGGTTGAGGGCTTTGTCGATAGCTACATTCCCGTGTAAGCTGGCCGCGAGAGAGAATGTCTCGAATTCGACTCGATCGACTCCCAGGGCAAGGAGTTGTTTTTCACTGGCGATAACCTTGGATCCTGCTTCCACGGCAAGATTGATAGCTGCCAGGCAAAAGGCACTTGTTCCCCCTCTTACGAGAAGTGTCCCCCCCCCCCTTTTCAATTCCAAATTTCGAAATAAACAAGTCCAAGCCGTGGCATAACTCTCCGGGATAACAGCAAGATTCTCCCAACTCAGCTTGCTTTCAATCCTAGTAACCTTTGCAGCAGAAAGACGAGTGTATTCTGCATAACACCTAGCGATAGTGCTTCCCAGGCCACCCATAAGGGCAGCAACCTTGGCACCGGTGGAAATTCGTTGTTTGGACAGGCAGTCACGACTCCAACACATTCAATACCAGATATTGCATGTGTTTCTGCCCATTCTCCGCGTCGCATGTGCATCTCGGCATGGTTCAAACCAAAGGCCTTGACTGCGATTGTAACGTGACCGGGTAGTGGAGCGGGTTCTAGAATTTGTTCGAAGATCCCCAGCACAATGATATTTCGGGATCCGATATATCATAGGTGAACGAAGAACGGTGATGTGGACCGCAAAATTTCAAATCCCTAATCCGCAAGTACTTTCTCGAGAAAGCCTGACAGTGCAAAAGAGAAGGTCTCTGGCTCAATCATATATGGTACATGACCCCCAGGAAGTCTTACAACCTCCTTTCCAACCATTCCAGCCAACAAAGCAACAGGTCCAACTCCCGGTCCATCACCAGAAGTAAGTCCAGCAGCTGGGATATACTTCTCTTTCTCCGCCACTATAGTCTCTAAATCTTGTATTGTGCTGGTGTATTGCCTCAGCTCAAACTCAAACCAGTACATCGAGTTCGCTCGGATTTCGTGCCCACGGGTAGTGTCCATGCAGGCATACATCTTTTCCCTTTCCTCGGCTACTGGGAAAAGCTCAGTTGAGAAGGTTTCCATAGCGGTGTGGACCCCCTTGGTGCGATATAAGTTGTAAATGTGTTCAATAAGTCCAGAAGCCTTCTCTCGATGCTCCGTGGGTAGAAGTGCGAATGAAGGTGGTTCGTGGGCAACGAGAGCACGGATGAGTAACTGCGTGCCCACAATCGCCCCGGATGAAGTCCCAAAAACGAATGCAGGCTCGTCACTCAAGTGTTGGATAAGGGCAGAAGCATCGTCAGCGTCGACTGAGAGACGATCTACGAAGTCTTGTTCGCCACTGAGGTAACTCTGAGAATATCCTCTTCTATCCCAGCAGATGGTTGTGAATTTGCCTGAAAGGAATTTTGCCGCTTTGTGAAATATTGCACCGTTACCGTTTGCACCGGGTATCATGAGTAGAAGAGGTCCATTTCCAAAAGTTTCGTAATATAGATTTGCCCCTTTAACTTGAAATTGTGGCATTGTGACAGCTCGGTTGGACGCTGATAGGTGTTTTGGGAATGCGTCGATGGAATGGTGTGTATAGTCAAAAGGCTGGTGGTGAGGATTTTTAAATAGTGGGATTAACTTTTCTTAAAGATGGAAATCGTCTCTTTATAGAAAGCCTTCCATTCTTATGATCAGTCAGAGATTGCTAAGAAAATAGGGGTCTACCTCTGTTCCGTTTCCCCGGACCCTCTTCTTTTCGATTCTTCACTTCTGAATGGCAACGACATCCCATTCCCACTCATTGTGCTTTACCAAAGAACTGCCACCCTTGGATATGTTGTCCCAGAAACGACGTAAAACTCTACTTGCTTGTAGTCATTGCCGAAGTCGTAAAACGAGTTATAATGGAGATCGCCCAAAGTGCCGGTCTTGCCGGGAACGTGGAGTGCGGCGGCATCATAATTAGAGACCTAATGAGATTGCAACTTGATAACTTAACAACGAAACATCGCAAAAATACAATGAAAATCTTAAAAGTAGCGCCAGATGCTAGACTACTTGTTCCGAGATTGTTAGGAGGTTTTAGCTTTTATACGCCGGGTTATTCTAAATGGTAAATCTGGGCTATGAGCTTGTATTCCTTCAACTCTGTTTTATTCTCTCGGCTTCATTTCTCTCTATAATAGTCTCTCCGGATATACTATTTCGCTTTACTTCGGACTTCACGCGGAAATATCAAGTCACTTCGGGTTTTATTTCTTCTTAGATATACCTTCCCTCTCATACCTTTCACTCTCGGATTTATTTTTGATCACCCGGTTTCATTTCTCACTCGGAATTATCTCTCGGAAGTATGAATTTCACTGTCGAAGAAATACACAGTCTCCCTACATACAACACAGTCCCATCCTTACTTCCCATTCAAAACCTCCCTTGATTCTCCTCAACCCACTCCCCAAAACTCTGCGGCTTCCCACCCGTAACAATCTCAAAATCATTCCCCTCAAACGCCTCACTCCCACCAGCAGTGCCAACCTCAATCATAGCCAAGAAACCGGCAGTCTGGGCCGGTATGCCTGTTTTAATATATCTATCACGACAATCCTCTTCCGAAATCCAGACAAGTTTGACTTCTCTGCCTAGGGTTCGGCTGATGGTTTGTGCGACCTTGAGGATCTTGTTAACCCCAGAGCGTAAAAATACGAGGACAGGATATAAAGAGAGATGATGAGAACGAGAGGTGAAAAACGACTGACTTGATCGAAAGTCAACTGCTCGCCTCCTGGAACCCTATAACTCGCCTCCCATGGTCCAGGCTTCGTAAGAATCTCGAAGGCCATTTTCGCGATATCATTCGCGCTCACAAAAGGGATCTTACCATCTCCACATGCAGAGTAAATTGCATTCTCGTTTTTGATCGTTATACCGTGTTGCCAGTTGTGGAAATTATCTAAATGGAATCGGTGAGTCTGGACTTTCAAAGGCGAGAATTCTTTGGAACCCCATAAAAAAAGACAATTGAAGGGGGATGCTAGGGGAGCGAAAAACGAAGAAAAGAAAAATAGAAAAACAAACCCATAAACCAAGTAGCCCTCAGCACCACCACAACCTCCCCTTGTTTTTTCCCCTCCTCCAAAAAATCCCAAATCTTCCCCGGACCCCATCCCCCCCTCTCACACGAACTCCCCGTGAAAAGCACAAATTTCTTCACCCCCCTCTCCCTCGCCATCTCAATGAAAGGGCCCACAACATCAACAGGCGTCGTAGTAACAGGAGCAATCAAATAGACAGTATCGATCTTCTCGCCACCTGGAAGTTCATAGTTGAAGACACCAGGGAAGGTGGAGGGATCCTCCCAAACGAATTTCAAGGCATGCACACCCTTCCCGACAGCAGTTTCGGGTGCCTTTCGTGAAGCTATGAGGAAGGGGGTAGAGGGGGAGAGACAGAGTTTTGCGATGAGGGAGGAGGTGGTTCCTGTTCCGCCTGTGAGGAGGATTGTCATTTTTGATTGCTAGTTTGGTGGGTGATAAGGAAGTTTTTTTTTCTTTGTTAAAAAAGGGATGGATTTGGAATTAGAAGACAACGAGGAAATCCTTTTATAGAAAGGGATTTGAAATCGGAAAGACTTTAGGCAAGGTAAAGTCAGAGAGAGGCAAGCTAATGTCAGAAAGGACCAAGGAAAAGGTAGTAAGACAACCTCCTTCTTATAGACCGCAAAGGAGAGTGAACCCAGAGCCCCGAGACCAGCAACAAACCGCGCTCAACATCTCAACTCCCTCAGACAGCACCACAGGCATGCCGATTTAACCGAGCCTGAGCCTTAGGAGGGCTAGTCATAACCGGTATGACTGGCCCTCCTAAGGGTCATATGACTCGGTTAGAGCGTTACGACTCGGCGTAGTTCGAGATAGTATAACGAACGCTTAGAAAATATATAACTAACGGAGCTATAGAATAACCGCTAATAGTAGTATAGCTATAATATAACTATTATATAGTTAGATAGCTAGGGTTAAATTAAGAAGTGTTATTAGTCTATTAACGTCTAAAAAGTATTAATACTATATATATTTCTATACTTCTTTTAGACTTATTAGTCTATTATAGACTAAAAAGTATCGACTTATTAGTCTTTTAATATATAAAAAGTATTAATAATATATATATTATATATATTTCTATACTTCGTTTAGACTTATTAGTCTATTATAGACTAAGAAGTATCGACTTAAGAGTCTATTAAAGCCTAAAAAGTAGTAATAATATATATATAATATATATTTCTATACTTCTTTTAGACTTATTAGTCTATTATAGACTAAAAAGTGTTGATTTATTAGTCTATTAACGTCTAAAAAGTATTAATAATATATATATTATATATATATCTATACTTCTTTAAGACCTATTAGTCTATTAAAGCCTAAAAAGTATTAATAATATATATATTATATATATTTCTATACTTCTTTTAGACTTATTAGTCTATTATAGACTAAAAAGTATCGACTTAATAGTCTATTATAGACTAGTAAGTAGTAATAATATATATATAATATATATTTCTATACTTCTTTTAGACTTATTAGTCTATTATAGACTAAAAAGTATCGACTTATTAGTCTATTAAAGCCTAAAAAGTAGTAATAATATATATATTATATATATTTCTATACTACTCTTAGACTTATTAGTCTATTAAAGCCTAAAAAGTAGTAATAATATATATATAATATATATTTCTATACTTCTTTTAGACTTATTAGTCTATTATAGACTAAAAAGTATCGATTTAATAGTCTATTAAAGCCTAAAAAGTGTTAATACTATATATATTCTATTTATTTCTATACTTCTTTTAGACTTATTTATAACAACAAGGCAGGAGTAGAGTAGAGAAGTAGTCTATTCGTGGTTATTAACGCGAAAACTAAAGGTAAAGAGCGAAGACAGCTCTAAACGATGCTAATATATAAGAGGTACGAAACCGAACAACAACATACGTCGGCTAATATAAAAGCCCGAACCTACGAAGTACGTCCGAAAGCCTAGACGTACGTAACCTTCCTAAAACAGACAATGTAAGACAACAACTACCGAAACACTGCATATGCCATGTAATCTCGGCTATATAGGACGGCATGCCGTCACATCCCCCTCCCTTAAAAAAGACTCGTCCCGAGTCTTCTCTCTCTTATCGTTCAAGGCTCAGGATGGTATAAGTGTTATAACATTATCGTATTTGATTTTGTCGTAAGCGAGAAAGTTAGGGTCTAAATCGTAGCTGACCCAGTTCGTAGATGCTTTGTTTATTATCGAAATTTGTCGTAAGCGAGATGTCGAGATAGGTTCGGAATCGTAACCGTAGATGCTTGCAAAGTAGAGACTTCGTTTCTAATCCTCCAATATCAAAGCAAGCATTCGCGTTCGCTAAAAGAGTGTGGTCCGATCCGTCTAGCAGGTCGGAAAAAGTTCAAAGTAGAGTCGGAGGTCGTTCGATTGAGAGGCAGTGATAACTCAGTTAAGAGCTCACTTCGAGAGCGTACCAATTCGCATCTAACTCGAATTCAAAAACGTGAAGTCGGAAACGAAAAGTCGATAATGTCGTAGACAGTGATAACTCAGCTAAGAGGTCACTATCCTTTCGAGAGCGTACCGATTCGATTCATATCCGATTCGAAAGTTCAAATGAAAAAAGGACTTCTGGCCCGGCCAGAAGTGAAAGAAAGTAAGAAAGTAAAGACTAGAAGACTCTGTACCAGAGTCAGTAGGGTTTCAGGTGGTCAAAGGCGAAGTTGTTTCCGAAGTTGTTAAGTTCCGCTATCCCAAGTTCGAGACAATAAAAGGAGTAGTTTCAGCTAGTCAAATAAACTTGATGCTAAAGTTGTCGTATTACCTTATTCCCTTTAAGGTACTTAAGGACTTAATCATCTTCCGATTTCAAAGAAGAGTCGCTGTCGTATCGTAGAGAGCTCAGAGCTAGATAGGTATTACGTTTTAGAGCTAAGGTGTATGTCCTATATATAGAAGAACTGTTCTAATTCCCTCCGAGTATAGCCGTACTCGAAAAGCGAACGTTTCTTTAGTGTAATCTTCTTCCTAATTCTACTTCTATCTCTTTCGGATGATGTTTAGTCGGGATTAATAGCGATAACTTAGCTAAGAGCTCACTTCTTTGGTCCTAATAGAAAGCGTATTTCGACCGATTCGTATCTAATTCGAGAGTTAGGAAGTGATAGGAAGGCATTAGGGGCAGGGGCCTGTAAGCGAAAGAGGTTTGAATTCGGGTATTGAAAAGCAAAGGAGGGTTCGAATAAGGGTTGGATTAGGGAGGGTTCGGAGGTAGGATTTAGTTAGTAACTTCGAAGTTCGCTTATAATTTTGTCCTCTATCTCTCAGCTAACTAATTGTTTTATCCTTTGTTTTATATGCCTCTATCTTATCTATCTATTATCTATATAACGTTTGAATTTGAGAAGTCCTGCTAGTCTCTTCGACCTTTATTATTTCTTTGGGATCTTCTAGATCTTGGTATACGGGTTCGATTCAGAGAGGGTTAGAGGGTCTTTCGAAAAGGGGGGTAGCCCTGGAAGGGGGTTGTCGCTCTACGCCTCGTAGCGGAACTGGTTCGATATAAAGTCGAAAAGGGGGGGGGGGGATTGGAAAAGGCAAGAAGGGGGTCGGTGGAGTATGGATAGTAGGGGACCTAAAGCTTAAGATGGTATAAGAAAGATGAGTATGTTAGGAACGATAAAGATTACCAAAACGACGTGAGGAACACTGGAGTTGTTTAGGGAGAGGTTGTGGGGGGTAGTAGAAGAGCGTGTAAAGGG